>CAUJNA010003360.1:364319-506819 GCA_963377175.1 Effrenium voratum
AGCGCACTCCAGCCGGCTGGTCATGTGTGTTTGTCAAACATATATAGTGTGCTCATAGAATTGTATATAGTTATATGATTCATCTCCTCAACAATGCATCTCCAGTGGAGCTGCATCGTTGCTCTCTTTGTTTCTGAATTCTTGGGAAATCAAAAGGAAACCATCCCCCTTTGCTTGGTTTTGAAAGGGAAGACAGGGCACTAGCCATTTTGGGGGCCGCGGTCTGAAACCCGGCAAGAGTTGAACCGCGTCTCCTGGCCGCTGTCCATGGCCCGAGCTTTCCGTCGCATGGCTACCCCTCCACCCAGCAGCAGCTGGACGTGGTCCAGGCCTGAAGGGAACCCGCTAGGCTGAAGGGTCCGTACTCCATGCGAAGACAGCCCATGATTGTTTTTTGTTTGTTGAATTATGTTGCTTTGCTTTTTGACAAACCGGGATTTTGCTCAAGTGGATCAACTTGCCTGAATGGTGCCAAGGAATAATCCAACTAGCACACAGAAATAAAGCTCGAGTGCCAAACACACCAAACATAACGCAACGCCCTGGGCAGGATGCTCCACTTGGGCCTCAGTGTTCCTCAGCGCCTGTTTGAACAAAACAAGCCACGAGGTTCATTAGATTCCCAATCTAAACCCCTGACCCAAAAGAAAGCTCAAGGTTGAATTTCAATAGCCATGTTCGGGAGGGGATCCCTAGGGATGGAGCCATACAAGGGAGTAGTGGGCAGTATATATATATATATATACATACCCCTCATTTGTGGCTGATGTGCTGATCATGGCGGGGCCAGGAGGTATACGGATACTTGAGAATGGATGGCCATTGCTCTCCTCTTATATTAATCCAGGCTGCGAAACACAAACACAATCATATTGCCAACTGTCACGAACATGATCTTTAAGAAAATAACTGGCTGTGGCTCAGAAAACCGGTGCCAAAACGGAACCCTGGTAAGTGGAAACATGGACCAAAACCTGCGTAACTCCTCCTGCATAATTTTGAGCCACACCCAACTCTCCCTGTCAGCTTGCTTTTCCTTGTGCGATCTCGAAGCCTGCAGTCGTCCCCGAGCAACGCAGGCCTGAAGAATGTGTTCTGTTGAAGTGGGGGAGGGAGGATGGGGAGGGTTTAGGACCATAAGATCCATCCACAAGCCACCATAGCCCCCCACCCCTCCATAGGGCACCCCTTGGGCCCTTCTACGGCACTTTCCATGGGTGGCTGGCCTGAGCTGCCCCTGTCGCGGAGCCAGGAGAAGAACTCCTCGGCGCCCTCCGGGCGAGGAGCTTCCTGGTGCGAGCAGCCGGGCCGAGCGGCTTTTCCCATTCGAACCCGGATGAAAAATCCGAAGGTCAAGGGCTCATATTCCCCGACCGCTCTACCGCAAGGAGAAAGCTGCGTGACAAAATCTGAGGGTTAGGCTGGGCTTGAGCGGCCTGCTTTACACTCGTCTTCTTAGTGTCCTCGGTGCACCCCGGAGCTTGCGAACCAGGAATCTCAGAATGGCAAGTCCAGACAGGTGGCCGAGAAGGGCGTCGGGTTATTTCTTGATGCGTAGTTATGTCGGTACGGCATGTCTCAAGATTGGGATTTGGACCCCAACAATCAATTGTCGCTTCCCTTTCAGCCAACCCTAATCCATGAAGCTTGCGAGGTTTACGGGATCCATTAGTTCAGAAAAAAATATTGTCCAATTCAGATGCATCCCCAGCAGCCATGGGGATTAGACACGGGCACTCTTTTTTTGATGTTGTTTTTTATTGTAGTTTGCAGGCGTTCCGGGGGTTGAATCTAACCCATCCAAACCAACTAAAGGACTAAAGGTTGCCTGATAGGGAACGCCTCTCCAAAACAAAGGCCTGGGTGGGTCTCAAATGCCAACTCTCGTTGCCAAGCGTCGCCGTCGCTGAGGATCTCCCCCTTTGGGCCGCGGA
This sequence comes from Effrenium voratum, assembly GCA_963377175.1. Lineage (NCBI taxonomy): Eukaryota > Dinophyceae > Suessiales > Symbiodiniaceae > Effrenium > Effrenium voratum. The sequence continues at coordinate 366,254 of CAUJNA010003360.1, forward strand.
GTACGGAGGGGTCGAAGACGCGCTCCCTCGCCACGAATTGGTTGCCCATGGGGATGGCTTTGAGGGTACCAACTCAACCCACACAAATCAGTCAAAGTCAAAACCGCGCATGTACATAATGAAAGCGGCCGCGCCTATTTCTGGCGATTGCCCTTCGCCACAGTTCATCTACCCTTGCTTCGAGTGCGACTCGTGTGATTCCACCCCCGCCCAATATCAAATAAGCTCAGGTGATATCCCCAACAGCATGCGGTGCTCTTTTTAGTGCTCGCACCACCCCGCAGCCCTCGCAGAACCTCCTGGAACCCTGGTGGAACCCTAACCTTACCTCAGGGCCGCCACTATCTGGGCTGAGACCCCAAAGCTTTCAGCTGTTGGGGAAAAAACGTGTGCTGCCCCTCCTCCATACATTACTACCCTAGGAAATTGTGAGGCAGCTGCCGGTGATTGGGTGAGCGCGGCAAGGTAGTCATTACTTGGGGGGGGTCGGGGATGGCTAAGGAAAAACTTACTGATAGGGAAAATGGGGCTTGTGAGACCAAATGGGCGCTTGCTTTTCTCCCTCAGGCGCAACTTCAACGACCGGAAAACTGCATTGGAGTCAGGCCACTGTTTGTTTCACACTTAGCCTGCAAAACCTGGAGATGTGTGCTGCTTCGTTGGGTTCTGAGCACTCAGCACGACAATAACTTACAAACCATTGAGAGGTTCGAGCCAGACTTTCGAGCCACAGTGTTCGCAGCTTGTCGCCTTGGGTGCGAGATTGCGTTTGGACCACTCAATTTTCTTGTGGGTTCCCATGGTAGTTGATTTAAAAGGCACTCCTGAAAGAAACCCAAAACAAAGCAGAGAATTATCTGGTTTGGACAGGATAGCATGGGTCCCTCACTGGGTTGTCCCAGATCTACGAAACGCCAACCTATGGCCATGGCTTCACAGCCGAAGCTGGTTGAAACCACAAGGCAACAAAACCAGGGCTCCAAAGACCTGATCGGAAAGCAAGAAATCTGACCCCCTGAAAAGGAAGACCGAAGGGTCGGCCACGGAGGTTTCAAGTCGTTTTGAGGTGTGGGTTTTGGATGATAGAAAGCCACTGAAATCAATTTTGGGTTCGTGACATATTTGCCACCCAATTCCTCCAAAACCGGTTGGTGCGCTTTTCTTCTGAGCTTCTTGAGCTGTTGTCTCACTGGGGCTTTCTATTACTCCTTGAAAACCTCCGTGGCCGACAGGGACATGACTTCATCTGATCCCCCCTCCGGACTCCTGCCATCTGACAGCTCAGACAATGCCGAGGATGACTGACCTGGGGCCGATGCAGCTATCAAGCGCCACCCGGCACATTGCGCACCCAACAGCACAGCACCGCGTACACCGAAACAACGAAATGCATCCGATCAAGCAAGCACCGCAGCATGCCAATGAAGCATTCCCACTCACTACGCAGGCAACAAAACACCTATCCCACGAGGCATACATGCTGGTGTCAATTCAGGCCAGCAACACCGCCCCCCCCCCCCAAGACCTCCAATAAAAAGACTGGGACCTGCTTGGCAGTTGATCTTTGAGGGGGACTCTGGGTCCCACATGCCATAGCCTGGACAAGTACTGAGCTCTGGTCTTTGCTCAGCGAGGCTTGTAGAGGTCGCCTGGCACGGATTGAACTCACCAATTTGACTTGCAAAGCATTTGAACAAATACATAGGGATGGAAGGATCCACTGGCATGGGACCTTCTTGGGCGAGCCCGCATTGCCAGCCTACCCTCAGATCTTCCGCCTTGAACACCAGATTGCTGGTTTCACAAGACTACAAGTACCCTTTGGACAAATGTGCGGGGGCTGTAAGCAACAAGGATGTGTCCTTCTTGGAAAAAGGGCCTTGAGCATCCCCCTGTGTCTAAACCTGGCTTAAACACATGGTTCTCCGTACCGGGCTGGTTCGTCTAAACAAAGTCTCGAATAAATGCTTGGAGAACTATAGGTGGGCTTCTCGAGGTAGGCTAGGCGATGCTAAAGTGGGCTGACAGTGGTCAAAGGAGCCACAAAAAACAGGCTGCTAGCCGTGAACCCAGCCGGGTACTGGAGATCTTCTTCATACAGGTCTAAATACCGATTGTCCAGTGGAGAGACACTAAGTCGATGTGGGCAAGTACTTCCAGTTGCCCAGTGACAGTGACCCCAGGACATTTATGATCTCTAGAGAGGAACCCACCAAAAAAACAAAAACAAAAAAGGACACGGGCCCCTCTTGCCAGGTCATGACACTCTTGCTGATTCAAGGGCGGAAACAAACAATGATCAGCTTATTCTCTGGGATGGATAAAAACCACCTACTAGCCGAGGGGGAAAAACGGATCGGCGGAGCCTCGGCATCCACCTGAGTCTGCTCCTTCGCGGTGTCCCACTCCTAAACGGCCAACTCACTGGCAGGATGCGTATATACATATGTGTATGTGTGTGATTGAATAAAACTATATGTTTATATACATGTATTTATACACCAATGAACACGCACAAAAACATACATATTATCTATACATGAACACTATGTAGATGTGAATGCATGCATGTGCTATATATATATATATATATTTGCAGGCGTACCTGTGCACGTTTGCTTGTAAACAGTAGACATGTATATATGCACGCTTGCACGTATGCATGGAATGAAAAGAATGCATGTCATGTGTATCTACTAGGTACACTAATCCTGGGGCGGCATGCATGTTACTTGGCGGCGTTTATTGCCCTTCATGCTAAGCACCCAATGTTGCTCAATCGGATCCCATTACATTGACAGGGAACCCAGGACTAATAACCACTGGGTTGATGAATAGGGGATGTCCCGTTTCAGAGGGTATTCTTCGTTGCTTTCGGGGAACACCCAAATGAATCTGCAAGCTTCTGTTCTCTCCAAATCCTGGCTCAACAACACACTAATCCAAGGGATCCCCCAGATATGAATATGTTAACCACAGGCTAAACACACGGGCTTCCTTGAAATGAATGCCTCCTCCACAAAAAAAGGGGTGCGCACTTCTGACTGAGTGTGGCCTGTCCAGGTGTAGACCTGGCCACTTGGACCCCCCACAGTGCCGAAGCCCTTCGCGTGCGCAGCACTGCGTCCTGAGGCGCCGGATCCCAACGCCAAGCGATCGGCACCGGGGAGAGCATGGCTTAGCCCAGTAACCATTCCATCCATGCCAACTAGCGCAGGATTTGATGTCCAGTAGGTGGCAAAGTAAGGCAACCCAATCTGCCACTGGGCAGGGAAAGGCTCGGAACACAGGTGTCCTTCATTGAGACCCAACATGTGGGGCTTGATGCTAAGGAATGGGGAGCCTGGAAGCTCACTGCCGTGCAAAACCTCCTGACTCCTTTCTGAGCAGGGTTCATGAGATATATGGTAGCAAAAGGATGGGCGCCACATTGCTCACGCACAAGAGCCCGTGACACTGAAAGGACTAACACCTTCTCCAATGTGGTCATGGCATCCGAGCAGGTGATGCTTGGAATATTGCCAGCCCGAGGAAAACCGCAGACCTAGTAAAACAAAAAGCGCCCCTGCGCTGGCTGTGCTAGCGGGATTTCCCCTAAGCCGAAACTTCTCAGGGGAGGGGGGAAGTTTTGCACAATTCCGTACTCGAAGCGTACGTCTTGACATAAAGTCGTCACTACAAACATCTCAAGTCATTGGCATTTCATGACCCATAGAAACACCTGAAATCACAATCACGGACATGCCTGACCTGGCCCTATTCCTTTATGTTCTGCTCTGCGCACAGAAGCACAAAGGTGCCGTCACAACTGTTCCAACCCTGGCCCAGTCCTCTTTGCCTGCGCCGGCCGGTTCTTGCCTGCCGCGACTGAGGGATGTGAACCAACACGGTTCGGGGGAAGGGGCACTCCCCCCGCTACGCCTGCACGGTGATGAGCAGGTCTTTTGCAGCCCCCACTACAAATGAGCAAGGAACGATTTAAAAAGCTCACGGAAAATGCAGAGAACCGAGTCAGCAGCCAACACCTTCTGCAAGGGTTCCTGAAGGATGTCCCGAAAGGCATCTGTGTGGTGCTCCCATGTGCTCCTAACTAGCCTGCCAGTGTCCCTGTCACAGCAGTTGCAGTCTTGGGGCCACCAACAAGCACGGGGAAATGGAGATGTCTGAATGAGCCCTTGTTGCCACTACGAGTTGACTGAGTTGAAAGTTGGGCTGCTTTAAAGACCCCAGAAACTTGTCCTGCAAGGGAAAGCCGAAGAACTATCTGCCCTTATATCTTGGCCCAACATTGGCATCGGGTCTGTACAAATCAGACCTCCCAAGCCTGGCTTGGCTTTGCCTTGTCTTCCCTCTCTTGCTTCAGTACTCTTGTTCCAAAACATGTTCAATACCATCTCCTCAACATCCCAAAAAAGATCGGAAGCCGTTCATTGAATTATTAAAACCCTTTCAGGATGCCCTTGAGAAACAAACAGCTTCTGTGCACGCCGCCAGCCAAGGCGCAATGGCAAGCCCCGCGGCAGAAACAGCACAGGTCACCACGCCTCGCGCTCCACCGCGTGGCAAGAAATGCTCGGGGTGGATGTTGACATGTGAGCCATGTCAAATCTTCTTGTTGCCCAAGGAGGTTATTGGAAAAGTAAACGTGTTCGTGGGAAGTCCTGCGAGTTCCCCCATATCCAGCCAAATAGACGGAATTTTCGATCGAACCTCATGTGAGCAAGGGTTTCCCCACCAGACTCGGGAAGGACCATTTTGGAGGACCACCCTAAGCGGGACAAAGGAAATGGGAACACACAAAAGCAAATGATCAGTGAATTTGAGTTGGCATTGCGGTCCGGTCTGCAATCTTTGAGACATGGGGCGGGTCGCTTAGCCTGACCGACCTCTGCTGTTCGAGATAGTATTTACAGGAGATCCCCCAAGAAGGGCAGTGCCGCACTTTTGGAGGGTTCCTCTAACTTGATTTATCAGTTTGAAGGCAAAAATGGATTTCTCCCAAACCATGCAAAGTTGCCCCCTAGTGGCAAAGAAGCCCCTTTTTGGTTGGTTGATTCCGTTTCTTAGCGTGTCCGCGATCCCAACTTAGAAGGATTGTGAGGGTCCACAACTGCGCGATCCAAAGTCAGCATCGCGAGGATTGGAGCACAATCATTGGAGAAAGACCCAAAAAGGGCTTGCTGTTGTTCCTGTCAAGTGGGCAGCTAGGGCAGCAACTTCCCTGCTTTCCCCCCCTTTCTAAAGAAAACATCCCCCTATCTATGTATTATAACAATCTGGCAGAGCAAAGTTCAAGCTTTCGGCCTTGACTCAAATGATGAATCTGCCAAGAAAGAATCTAACAAAAACATTAGTCAGCTGGCCAAGTCAGGGAACCAAACAAGCCCAAACAAGATTCCTGCCCCCAACTTGAAAATATGCGAGGCTACAAAACTCACCTCCAAACGTGATTATCTCGCGCCCACATTCTGGGAATACGCATCCACTTGGAAGGGTCCCTTATTGGAGGGGTACGACCCACACTCCCACTCCCAATCTGGGTGTACTAAACCACTCACTAGCATCACACGAGGGACCCTTCATCACGGCAATTTGTCCGTCGCAAACCACCGAGAGAGAAGACTTACCCCAGATCGGAAGGCTAGCATCGCAAGCCAAAGGAAGCCAATCCAAGCTGCGTGAAGATTTCTGGTTTGCCCCTTTCGCAACAAACAACTCTCCAACCTGGTTTCCTTTAAGGACTATTTGCAATATGGACGACCAAAGCCGTTGGCCCCTGGCTAGAAAACAAGAAGTACCTCCTGTTCGCCAACATGGAAGCGCCTGACTGAGGGGTCCTGGAACACTATATTTCCCTTTCAAAGAGCCTTGTGGTGGGTTTCATGTGAGTGGACAGGAGCGCAACTCCTTTTGGCTTCGTTTAAACAACATCGGCTCTTCAGCACGCACGCTCACGCCTGGGCGTGGAACTGGCGGCCTGGTCGGGAAGACCGAGCGAGAGCGGAAGTTCCCTTGGGTCAATACTAAGGGAGCATAAGGGTCACAATTCTTCTAAAAAGCACTTTGCCGTATGTGATACAAGGTGCTGAACGCACATAGTTATCTTGTGATGGCTTGGTCGCAAAGAATCCCCACAACCTCAGTGTAATTGTCCAGGCGCTTTGCCACCAAACAGAACGCAAACACAAAAGCAAAAGCAATGCCTACGTAACCTGCATCATTGGTTGTGAAATCGCTCATTCTGTCCTAGACCGACGATCACGTGTCATCCCCTCCTGTGCGCTCCCCAACCCATCTTTTTGTCAGCTGGTCCTGAAACATTCCTGAAAGATTAGATCCAAAGACCTGCCTCACAAGGGGGTCCTCTAAATCAGCAAAAAGCATGTCTCAACTGGCCCAACTGGGTCGTTTTGCGGTTTTCTGGAATCAAACATGGTAATTTGTTTGTGGGTTTGCGGCAGGTTCAGAAAGAGTTCCTGTAAGTAGGACCTCAGAGAAGGCACCCGCAGAGGAAACACGTGGGAGGCGAATGCCCGAATACCTGGAGTACCACCCAAAACCGATAGGGAGCCAGCAATGTCCGTGGCCATGAGCCAAGGCTAAAGAGGACCTTGGAAATTTAGTGAGTCCCCCATGCCCGTCCTACATGGGACCAATGAGTACTGGAAGTTTCGCCCGCTGCACTGGCTGATGATTTGAAACTTAAAGCTGGGCTGTGGGCTGAGTTAACTGGCTCAAAGGCCCGAGTTTCCACGATCAAAACCCTCTACGTCTCAAACACACTAAGACAACAAATATGAGCTTAACACATGAATAGTTGAGTCTTGCACAGGTCATTTGATGTGGCCCCCGAGTTGATATTCTGGTCTCAACCACCACGTTGAGGAGATCAATCAATAAAAACACATGTATATATATTTATATAGCGAACGTTACAGTGACTGCACACTTAGTGGGGTAGTCCAGGAAAAGTTCGACAAGGGGCAGAATAGCTCAGATGCCCAGTGGCCATGGGAAAGACAGGGCATCCTTTTTTGGCTGGTTGACGCGGCAGGGGAACCCTTGCCCAAAAAAATGAAAAACGGGCGCCAGTGGGCAACAAAGATAGGGGGACCCTTAAAATTGCTGATCCTCCTGATGTGTTCCCTTTTAGCAACCGAAAAGGGAAAGCTCCTCATTTTAAGATACAGACCCACGAAATCACGTTCAGCCAGCAAAGGTTTGTTTGCACTGACTCGCTTGGTTTGCAATCTGAATTGCAAACGTATAGCGCGGGTGATTCAAAGCGGACGTAGGGACAGAGCCGCATTTGGAGCAGCGGTCGCAGGTCGACCAAATCCTGGGGCTAAGGAGCCCACCAAATCCCAGGGACCAACGCAGAATTGCCCAGCCTTCGTGCCTTTCTGGAGTTGACCGTGCTTATCGAGAAATCCGCCAAAAGAGAAGAGAAAACGGGCGTTGCTGAATAACTGAGAACGGAACAATTTTGGCTCTTGACATGCCACAGGTGCGCATTCGCTGAAGTCGGGACTGGACCAAGGCGACACGTTGCGCTGAAATGTGGCCAACAAAAAGCCCATGCACAGCCAGTTGAGCAAATTGGAGAAGAGCCAACAAGTGGCAAAACCTTTTCCAGAAGGGTCGACTTCTGTTGGACAATCGACAACTCCCCTTCAATCAGGTGGCTTCCTTTTGGTCCCCCATGGCAACATTGGAGTTGCCACTTGCGTGTCCTTTGTTTTTTTTTTTGGGGGGGCACTCCTCTACTGGTGATGTTTCGGCTGGAGGGACTTAATTCAAATCTTCCATTTGCTTAAGTTTCCTGGAAAAACGGAACATTTACAATAGTGATAGATTATCTTTCAAACCAACTGGGGAAATAGAAAATACTCTTGAGCAATTGGAAGAAATGTAGCGGGAGACTCCCCACCCGCGGCCATGCCTAGGGGTTGGGGTGCTGACCTCCCTGGAAACGGGCGCGGCCTGGCAGCTGTCAGTCGCTGGCTACTTGGCCGCCCTTGTTTGGTGATTGAGTTACGCCAGAAAACCCCATTTATCAAAGGGTTTGGCTGCAGGAAAATCTTCAGGAAATGGCCCCACAACACCCCAAATCAGCCGTTTTCCCGTAGAATTTCCTGTCACCCAACCCCTTGAATTTAGGAACGGTGTGCAACCTGCTTCATGACCGGTAACCGAGGCGGTCTAGGACTCCGCCACGCCGGCAACAGCTCGGGGGCGTATTCTCTGGTTGGAATCCCCGGTGGTTGCTGGAAATTGGCCTCGTGACTGGGAATGACTGGGAGTTGAAACTGATCCCACTGAAACCATCCCTAGCTGCAACTCACAAAAGGAATGCCCTCCACTCACAGAAAGTTAACACCCACAATAGTGGGTAGGAACAGGTACAGTTAGCACGCATTTGCAGATTTCCCAGGAAATGGGTGGGAAACAATCGACTACAAAATCTATAACATTCGCCAAGGCGCAAGCTTTGCAATGCTTCAAGCAACGCGAGCCCTTAAAAATGCACGAGCTCCAATCAGAGCTGCTCTGCTTTCGCTGTCGATAGTTCAACTCTTTGTTTGGAAAGAGCGGCATGGTCTCGTGACCAGAAGCCCTCATCATCGCTCATCACTTGTCATGCAATCGATCGATAAGGTCACATGAGCGAGACGCCGCGCGTCACCAATCGCACAAGTCACGCCTGTTGAGGTGCTTCTTTTGGCCAAGTGGAAACATCGCCTCCGAACGATTGGCCACTGGGCCGTCACCCTGCCGCAAGGCGCATACAGGTCGGACTATACGCCCATAAACCAGGTAGAATCTACGAAAGCTACCGATGGGGGCTTTTGGGCACTGCCCAACCTGAAATGCTAGGCCTCAGGATCCGGCAACGTGCGATCTAACCTGGCAACAAACGCAAAACCAATGTCCATCCCCTCGTGGCTTGCCTGCGTGTGTAAACTAGAGCACCCTTGGGGTACACTTTTCGCAAGTGTGAGGCAGATTCAAATTGCATCTGGACAAATCATTCATCTGTTGTCTGCCACCCTGGCCCGCCGGGAAGAAATGAGTGCGGCGAACACGCCTTCACCTGGATGTGAGGCGCGTTTTTTGCCGTCAGCGCCATAGCGAAGCGACCAAAACTGGAGGCTCAAGCTGCCGGAAACTGCCCGAAGCAATCCTAGCTCGAACATGCGCTCGGGCAAGTAGGAGAGGCCACCTTCATTCTGGGCAACTTGTTGAAATGTTCTTTGAAAAGTTGAAGGTTTTTGACAACCGCCCCTGTGGAAACAGCACATGCTTGACCAGGAACAAGGCTCCCGGAAGCTTCGATAGCACCTTGCGCAGTGCCTCTTGATACGAGGCCGAATAAAACCGGGTCCGAATCTGGATGTCCATTCAACAATATTGCTGTTAGCCCTGAACCCAGGCGCGGGTTTGGACAAGCCTTCATGGTTCTTGGGGTCTCAAGAAATCAAAAAAAGGAATCGCATCCGTCCTCTAAGAGTAAGATGCGGTGCAACAAACGCTTGAAAAAAACAACAGACATGCTTAGAGCAGTAAAGCCAAATATCATCCAATTCAAGACGCAACCTCTCGACCAAGAACCTGTTTGAAACTGCTTCTCTGCCACACTTATGAAGGCAAACGCTCAGAAGCTCATGGACCTTGAGACAATGGGCAGCTGGAAAGCGGCGGGAGGTGTGCCGCAGCGCCATGTATCAAATCTCCCCCAGAACGGGTACATTTCTCGGCACAAATGAAGTCCAGGGTTCACGCCCCTCCCCCAACTCAAACTGATGCCTGGTTATGGACAACGCAAAATTGCTGAGGAAAAAGCATCTACTCGCTTTGCAAGCTGTTGAGTGCTGTCCTGGTGCAGGAAGGCTCGCCCTCAGCTTTTCCATGAGAGTAACACAAAAACAGGTGGACAGCAGGGATCCCTATATGTCCATGTCAAACATTACCAAACCCAAAAGGAAACTCACCTAAAGTTGGTCCAAAAGTCAATGCTCGAACAACTAAAAGGGAAACGGAGGGAATCCAGGCGGTTGCCAAAACTGGTGTTTGGAACCCTGGCAGCTCAAGCCAGCGTCGACTTTCCAATCGGCAGAAGCCCATTTTTTGGGCAAGAAGGCATACCGGCGTTACCAACATAGGTCCCCTGCACAGGCGTCCTTTTCGATGCAGCCCTGGATCTGGCGCTTGAATCCACAACGGAAGCTACAGAAGAACAATGGTTAGCTTCCTGTTGGTTTCCATTTAAATAGTACAACCAAAACGGGGGCCCCATTTGAGAGACACTCAGTTGTATCCCTTTCGTGAGGGTACCATTGTTAAATGGCTTTAGAGGGAGAGCTGTTTAAACCTCCCCGGAAGATAAGACTCAACATGGCCAAGGCTGCATGAGGTGTTGCTTAACACCATCTCCAAGAAACCTGTACTGGGGTGTAAAACACAGATTGTAGAACCCTCCTTCCCAGGGAAACAAAGTTTGAGCTTTTGGATCTCCTTGAAATTAGTATTCCCAGGGTTGCCGCAAACAGTTTGATTGGAACGGTGTTGAGAAAGCACTTTTTGCGACCGAAACTTCTTTGACGTATTTATTCCCTGCTGTCTTGGGTTCCCTATCTCATTCCCACAACCCGGCTTCTGATAGGGGTAAGGTTCCATTGGAACTGCCTCTTTTGGAGGCAAAACCAAGGGACCCTAAAGCCTCGGAACCGAACTCGAACATCTCCAGGCAATGGTTTGGATGGCTTTGGGTGAACCGCAGCCGGGCTCTTTTGCGTTTCTTGGCGACTAAGATGGTCTTTTGGTTGCCCCATTCTGACCTGGGTGGGCAACCCAATTGAGACTTCTTTCCAACGTCTTTCCCACAGGGAGAATGGGCTCCAGTAAATGAAATGGAATCGGGTCGGAAATCCAACGCTCTCTGCCAATCAGCCAATTTGATGGAGCTGCGCATGTCGATCACTTGGTTTAGTTCAACTTAAGGACGCCCACAAGCAAAGCGTAAGCACCATTCCGAACAAAATCCAGGACTCTGCTCTCTGTTTGGTGCTCTCCCCGCCACGGGCAAAAGGTCGACCTTCTCTATATATGGAAATGCCGATTGTTTAGAATTGTTTAGGCAAGAGCCCGCTTTTGCGCGATTTGGTCACATCATTCGACCCAAGGGCCCCTCCCCGATCCAAACGTCGACTCCTTGAAGTGGACCTCGGCGATTCGAATCGAATCGACCCAAAAGTCCGGCAGTCTTGGGTCTGTTCAACGGGTAACAAATGGGGTCCGAAGAGACGGGCTCTACACACAGTATCCTGCGCAAGCGATTGCATCCTGCGCAAGAAGTTGGAACTCGAAAATAATAGAACACCTTCACCCGCTAGTAAACGTCCCAACTTCAAGGAGTCGGATTTGAAGATCTCTCCCACGGCTTCTCGGGGAATGGCAGGCATCCTGCAGCCGGCTCTACCAGTTTCCGCAAATCTGGGTTTGTCTCAAAATAGATGAACACAAACAAACGGCGGGTCTCCTGTTGCCTTCCCTTTAAAACCAAGAAAATGCACGCCTCCAAAACAAACCGACCCAAAGTCAGACCCCTTTTCAGCTTTGATTCAGCACGTGGGCAAATGGGGGCTATGACCGACCATTGCCAAATTGGAGATTCCGATCCACCTTGAACAGTTTTCTTTTGAAGGAACCCATTTTCTGTGACAGCAAAAGGAATACCACCTTGTTGGGGGTCCCTTCTTCTAAGACACCCAACAGGTTGACAACCAAATCGGGAGCACTTCTAGGCCCAAGTGCAATCTGCCGCCGTGTGGTTAAACAGCAAATAAAGGAAACCCAATACGAGCAAAAAGGCAAAAGCGGCGCCAGTTCAGTCTGCCAATGTCAAGCCCGTCCAGAAAAAGTGTAGCGATCCATCCTTTTGACAACCACTGGTTCCAATGACTTGGCTGCTGTTCGGTTGGATCTTTAGACTTTAACTTTTGGGAAATCAAGCGTTTCACCACAACAAGTTAAACTTTTTGCAGATGGGTCAACAGCAACCAAGAATGTTGACCCCTGATCTTCAACCCGTCCTGTCCTACTGATTGAGGGCAACAGTAATGAGCCCCCCATAAAAGGGGGCAAGGGGGCACCCCTTACTAATCAACAAGTTTCTTGTTCTTAGCAAAGCAATGATCTGAGGTTCCCATTCAGTCTTGCAGGACACCTCTCTCGAGCCCTTGTCGCTTCTTTTGCAGCGAAAATGCGGAAGTCCTGGTGTCGCCTCTGCTTGGCCACTGGCGATGAATATGGCAACAGGGACTCCCCTAACAAAATGCACCCCGTGAAATGCATCAGCCTTCCAGACCCCATATCTTATTCTGATGCCTGGTTTTGGTTTGCCCGCAGAAAGGCACTCCTTGGTTTTCAGTTAGCACGGAAGCCTTCCCTGAGGCAAGGCTCACTGTTTCTGATAATGTTGACCCCGGAACAAATCCGTGGAAGTCATACGGGGCGTTGCATCCAAAACTGATCCGGATCCCTTCTGGAACGAATTGCCATCCCCAATCCAGGATTGAATACCTGGCAAATGGCACTGATCTCCTGACCCGAATTAACAGCCAAACAAAAAAGGACCTTCAGCATGGCTTAGGGTGTTTCAGCTCCGGGTAAGACCGCTACAACTCGTCCAGGCATTGCCAAATTCGAACGCTAGCCACTGGCGCAAGCTGCGGAAGATTCCTCGCCTCAGGCGAAGGTAACCTCCATGGGATGTCTCGCTCGGGTCTGGATGCGACAGGCGCAGGTTTCATGCCTGTGTGGCACCTTCCCTCCTGGGCAAAAATAGGTGCTAACATCTGCGCATGTGAGTGGGGAAGACATATTTTTTCCAACAAGTTGAACGTTAAAGATCCAAACAACTAATTACTGTAGCAGCCAAAATGCTAGTGCTCTCTCACACCAGCACTCGGCCGGAATCAGCCATGGTCAGCATAACTTGTTTCCGCCACAGGACATGTTAAAATCGGCGAGCCCCCTGGCTGATGTTGGAAATTGAATGGACGATTGACTATCAGCAATTGACTGAACCTCACATGGTGCCAAAAGGTGTGAAGAGTTCCAAAAGGCTCCAAAAGTGCCAACAGGTGCCACGAAACAATACCTACCCCATTTAAGGGGCATTAAGAGAACATGCCGCCAAGAAAGGGCCCCTTGCGTCGGACTCAGAACGTGGGATTTATATGCTCCCTGTGGTCCTCCTTTTGGTGAAGGCAGCGCTAGTTGTGAGCTTCCTTTCCGGGAAATCAACAGTTTTGGAGTTCATAGCTCGCAATGCCAAGACAAAAGACAAGACATAAGCACCCATTTTCATGTTTCCTCCGAGGCCTCTTCGGCTTCCAGTACTAGTACTCATGAGAAGCATTTGCAAATGTGAATCCATTGCTGTTTAGCTGCTCTTTGGTGGCGACGCTCCAATAATTAAGCCGTGATAAGCGTTCGTCAAAATCGGGGGACTTTTTCGTCATTGTGAGCGTGAGCTTCTCTCACATGCCGAATGGAAATTCGTGCTGGGATCTGTTTAAAATAGATTGTGCCTTCAATGTTAACTGATAGGTAAACAAATTATATTTGGCATGGACACCCTGTGAAAGTGCTAGCTTGGGATATTAACAATTCTATTTCAAGTTCAAATCTAAAATAGAAGCTGTGAGGAGATAGCATCCTTGCAAAATTTGATCTAGACTCTGATTGGCGAACAAAGTCCATCGGGAAATAACATCGATCTAAACTATGTAATTTCCAATAGCGTAGTTCCTTGTTGAATCCCATTTAAACCCTATCCAAACTCTAGTTCTAATTGAATCCTAGAGAGCGGCTGTTGATGGAGATGTGCAACTTTTGGAACGAAACACTTGTTACAGACAAACTTGTTTTCGTTATGTTCTGACCACGGCGGTGCTGGGGACTAGCGAAAGCCAGTGTGACACCTCCGCAATCTTTCTTTATGAAGATGTACTATCTTTATCAAACTCTAGTCAGTTTCTAACTGAAACTAACTGAACTTCACAAGGAAACAATCCAATGCGAGCTTCCGCACAAATTATTTAACATTGCTGAGACCTCTGACTTATTGCCTTGTGAAGACTTACTGTCTTTGTCAATGTCTACTCAAATCTGACTGAAATTAAGGCAATCTTAACCAGAAAATAACTCAATCAGAACTCCTATTCTAAATTGGATTGTAAAATGGAATTACTCTTACTTTATTCTACATTAACATATACACCGGGTGTTTCCCAATACATATTTGTCACAGCTTCGTGAATGACAAGCGCACGCTCAGGGTAACGTGTTCTGTTCCCTCTAAAGCCGACAGAAAAAAAGGAACACAACAAACAAACACACCCGTGCTCCAACCTCTTGTGAGTTGTCTTGTCATGGCTGGTGTCAAAACGGCCCTGTACAAATGGCACCCTCTACCCCTAGTCCTTGGTCTAGATGCCGGTTTCCTTGGCACTCGTGCAGAGGTCTGATTGACTAAATCTCAAATTTCCCCAGTTAAGTGCACCACACAGGTCTCCTGAACACCAGGCATTTCGCATTCAGAAGAAGCGCGTGCGCTTGCAAGCCCGGATTTGCGCAGTTGCGATTGCTGCTGGCCGTCCCGCCGGCACGGCCAGAGCATGACCCATGATGGTGGGGGGGAGGGTGAAGGGGACCCCAATGGAAGTGAGTGGCACGGTACCTGACGGGCTGGGAATCAACGACTTTGGTATCACAGACAAGGCGGCTGCCCACAAAAAATGCATCGACCTGGAGGCTCTAGTGGACCCTTGCCTGGATTACTTGATCAGTTTAACCCGCCTGGGGCTTAGATCTTGATATACACCATCAATTCAAAAACATACAAGGGCCGAAATATGGAAATGTGCCGAAGGTTGACCAAGAATACGGGCGGTTTCACTTTTCTTGGGCGAGACCTTCCTAGTAGAATGGCATTAATGCGGGGAAAAGCAGATGTTTACCTCAGCTTCCTTCTAGGGTTTGGAGGCTGCCGGAAAAAGGCAAACTTACCCTCTATTCAAATCCGACAGACCAAGTAATAACTAAGCATTTCTTACATTTGGTTCCAAACATGTTACGAAGGGTAAATCACACAACAGCACCATTGAACCTACTCCCAACGGGAGCAACTCAGCCATTGCAACGTGTACAAAGTGCACATGTGGCTTCCTGCTGAGATGTAAAAACTAAAACCATTTTGCACCCAGGTGAATTGGGCGTTTCCATTTGGCACATGTAAGACTATATGCATGGACCTACTCATCCCAAGTCATCCAAGTCAAGAGATGCCCATGGCACTGGCACTCCACAATGTTGTTCAAATGTCAGTCAAAAAGGGGGTATTCGTGCCGACACGTTCGCCGTGTTCCCAGCTAAAAAGTTTAAACAAATCTGCTCCAAGCGAAAGACACCATCACCCTAACGACTGCACTTTAAACGCTTAAGTGAAGCTTGCACTTAAGTGGATCGCCGCACCTGCAAAAGCCGAGTTTGGTGTGCGTTGTTCCCCAGCACTGGGCAGTCTGGTTGGACGTCGGCAAAGTGGGAGGGGGGTTGTACCACGACCCTCCCGATCGGCAAATCTCGGCAAAGGGCTGTCGTTCACTCCGCATCACTCCGCTACACGCTGCCAGCGGCCATGAATTTCCGAAGAAGTGTTCGCTCCGGCTTGAGGTTCGCTCCGACTTGAGGCTCTCAAGTACGCGCCGGCCATATCCGACTGCCGAAACGTTGGGATACCCCAATCCAATTGCCCAGTAACTCTGAAAGAAGAGGGCCCACCAAACGAAGAAGGAAAAGCGGCTCCGCGCTGAACAACTCTTGCGACTTTTGCGGCTCGGAGACACGCCCACGTATACACTGGGATGCACACGCCCTAGTCTGCCTGGATGCACAAAGACCAAAGGCACCCCCCAATGGATCTACCTACCAAGGTGTGTGACACACGTTGTACGCAACCTCACAGCACCCCAGGCTCATTGCGCCCTAAGTTCCGTCATGGCCCGCCCACTTGCAGGCACTTGGGCTAGGCTCGCCACTGAACAACGACGCAATTTTGGGTTGGTTTATTCCGAATTCCCCACTGATGGGCGTGTCCTCCGCAAAGCGGTTGGCTTCCCCTTGGCTTTATGAATCTGCAAGTTGTGTGAAAAATTATGCTACGCACAGGAAGCGGAGCATGCAAAAGCATGGAGTCATCTAAATCACATTGAGGATTCAGATTTGGAACCCAAGTTGTTATCTTACTTTCTCACTTGTGGACAAGCTTCCCCAGAAGTTTCCTCAATCACCAAATAATCTGGGTGCCAAGCAGTGTCTTTCGGGTAAATCCAAAATTATGGTTGTCTAGCCCCGAGCGCCTCTTCGGTTGGCAGCGTGTCTCGGCCCGGCTCTTAAATGGCATACATGCCTGTCAAAATCTGAGACCTATGGACCTGTAAACGGCTCTGGGATAGGGTGCCGTGAATGTCCGGCCTTCTTTTCCGCTGGGTTTGGAGCCCATGGTGCGCCAAAGGCTTGGGCTATTCCACAGCAATCAAAGTCGTCCAAATAGATCGTATCAAAGAAAATGCAAAAAAGAACCTCAGACTTAAAGAAGTGTGTGACGGTTCGAAGGGCAAGTTGATTTGGGTGCCCTTTGAGGCAAGCATGTTGGTTCACAGGGAGCCCAATCGGAAACTAACGTTTGAGGGCATGATTGTCGAAAATGGCCCTGTGATACCAAAGTGGGTGATTCCTATGACCACTAATTACATCGCAAAGGGCTTCACTTGATAATTTTCATGGAAACCGGCCCCAACCCCCGATCACAAGGATGCCCCCAAATCACTGCACCCCAGGCAACACTGCGCGAAGAAGTGACCACACGATTAGGTTCTAAGGTGGTTCCAGGGATAACTTCCCCATTTTGCCGGGAGCGTTCTTTCCAGAACGCCACCAAATACGCAGGCAAAGGACGTGTAATTTGACGAAATTTGGGCATCGCTGTCTGTGGAGTGACCATGTTTAAGGGTTGTCTGATTTTGATGCATCCCCATTTTGACAGGCTCACGTTGGTGCCGGATGGCTTTGCCATTTGCTTGCCTCAGTCGCCGGAGTAAATGAACCCTGATGTCTCCGAGAGTGCCGCCGTGTTGAAAAGGGGGGGGCTGCTGTCTTTGCCCCCTCAACCTGTTTGTTGGGCCCACAAACCAAAAAGGTAAGCAAACCCATCCAGGAAAAAGGGGGCCCAATTTTTTAGAACAAAACACATACGCAAAAAGGTGGCACCCAAAGGTCATGCTCGAACTATGGCAACTCAGGCTTCGAGTGTATTTTCAACCAACAATGTAACCAAGACCAAATGTTGGCAGCACAGCAACCATTCTTCTCTGTCCGACCAAAAGGGAACCTGCAGGTCCAGGTGGCTGGAAATTCTAGAGGAAGTTAGCTACACAAATCAGCTTGGTACTTCTTCTTTGGCTATACTCGGACGATCTCCTGTAAGTAGTTTCTTTGATATAGAAACTTACTTGCGGAATGGAGGCTGGCTGGGAAGAAAACCAAACTGGCCCATGTGTCTGGCGAAATAACTTGCCGCTTGTTGGGCATGACTGCAAGTAGCCTCGCAAGTGACTCAGCAGCCGTATGCTTAACATTTTCGGACGGTTTGGGGGCTGGCACGGGAGAGTCCTAAAGTCTCTCCTGAATTTCTAGCTGTTGCTCCAGTGACCCCGGTAAAAGGGGAGCACTTTGGGGTCCATCTTTGGCAGGGAGCACTCCGAACAACAACTGGGAAAAGCACAACGGCTTGGTTTGTCCCCTGGCCCCTGGCTACTGGCGGCCTTTTCATGCCTTGTCCCCAAAGTAAGGCAACACCCCGAACCAGTACATTCCCAATGTAGGTGTGTCAAAATAGAAGAACCCCTTTGAACTTAAAACCACACCAAAAAGGTTCCCCCACAGAAGCGCCCACCCAGGCAGCTTGGGCACGTGTGGGCTCCCTCTACTCGGTGTCCCGGTTGTTGAAGGTCCGCGTCTTCCTGCTCAGTGCAGGTTCCGGTGGATTGCCTGGGTGCAAAGCCGGAGTTTGACAGGCACACATCTCACTTCCTGAGTAGATAGACAGAAAACACAAACTCTTCGGCGTCTGCCGAAAATGAGTGTCGCATCTTTTAGGGGACCCCCCCAAAAAACTTCTGGTCTCCCTTTTGGTATCCCTTGCAACCAAACTAAAAACGGGTACCGAGCCTCGTCTCGATTCCTTGCGACTAGACCTGTCTTGGCTTGAGGGATCCAAGTACCCATACCATGTGAAGTCATGGCCACGGATTTGTTTACAGCACGCCCAAGTCCATTTGACCTTCAGGCCTTCAGGCTATGCAAAGGTAAAGTTACACCCCCAGATGGGGGTTGCCTGCAAAAATCCATCTTTCTCTCTCCCAGGTCGAAGGCAGTGGTTCTGTCAGGCCTTTCAAGAAGGCCTTCTGAGTCGGAGCTTGCTGTTACCAAATCCCACAGATAAATGGTAGGTACCCCCCCTTTCCGTAGGCCCCGTAGGCGGAAACACACTTGCGCTCAGCTGTTCAAAGGCCCTTGAAGGATGCGTATGTGCCAATTCAAGAATCATCTCTACCAGCTAATTTCGGGGACCCCCTAAAGTAGGAGCTTTTGGATGTGTTCTTCAATGGTTGGGCCTGGGGCTCCTCGCTAAAGGACCTGCAAATTAAAGGTCACCCAAATGGAGAGCGCGTAAGGTCAGTTTCCGCCTTTGCTTCAACATGTCCACCCCGGATTGCTAAGCCAAATCCGAAGTTACCTCTGTCATCGGACGTCCGAACACAGCCCCCAAATCTGCTGACTCAGGCACGCCGGGCAAGAAGCTTCTGCGTGACCTCGTTGGACCTGGCAGGGAACGAAGCTTCCGATGCTACACTTGTTTGCCCCCGCCCTGTAAGAGAAAGACAAGACGCCTTCTTTGGGGCTTACTAAACTTACCCTCCCAGGTGGGAACAAGTGTCACCTGCGCCTCATTGCGGAATGAAGGGCGCCAAATAATATCCCCAGCGCCCAACAACCCCCAAAACCTTTCTGGGGTTGCATTAACAAATACACCAAGCTCCAGTGAAGTAATGTCAAACTGGATGTTGTCGGCCCTGCAAAACAAAAGCAAGCAAAACAATCCGAATCATGCCACATAATTCAATTCCCGAAATTGAAGGCTGATCAAAACACTGCAAAGCCGACCGCTTTGACATGATGTGCCATCAAAACCAAGAAGGCCTCGCATGCCATTCGGGGTTCAGTATCAAGAGTCTGTGTTTTTAAACCAGGGTACGCGGCTGGATGTTAAGAAAAACCGTGGCTCAAACAAAGGGGATCAAGCATTGGTCTAAGTGGGTCTCCCAGAAGGCTATCCTCAACATACACAGCAAAATGTGGTTTAAAGAGGCACCGCCCCTTCCCCCCGCCCGCAAAAAAAGAAGCAGTGTTGAGAACCCCTCAAAACGGGACCACTTGAGTCTGAGTGCTGATGACCCATTCTCCTGGATAACTGGCTTGCTCCAAACCCCCCTGAGCAAACGGGCGATCACCTGATGTTCGTTTAATCGAGAAGGATGTTGTTTCCAAAAGGTCTGATGTCAACCTCGTATTTAGAGACCCTCGCGTAATTGCAAAATCCGACCCGGCCAAGAATTTCCAAACTATCCCTCTGACCAACAGCCATGTTCCACAGCACCCCCCCTAGCATCCTATGACTAGTAAAAAGCCAAACCGCGTTTGGAGACCTGAGGTGTGGGGGGATCAAAGGCTTCAGCTTTTGGAGCCATGGCGAACAGAGGTCCAGGCACCTGGAGATATCCTCGTCCTTCTTGGCCTGGTCCTCTGCCTTTGCCGCAAGGACTTGCCACCCGCTCAACACCCTGCCCCTATGGTACCCTCAAAAAGGGTTCCCTTTTTGATGTAGCCTATATGGCTACCTTTTTTTGAGCGTCTGTAACGCGCGACGCGCCACGAATCTTGTTACGGAGGTCTGTAACGGAGGTCCTTGTTACTCAGGAGCGGGAAAACATTTCTTGACAAGCAGTATCAGTAGCACAATGTAGCGCAGAACAACAAAGAGCAGCAGCTTCTGCTCGAAAGTCGTACAGTACAAGCGCAGTACGCAAAGCACGCCTCCTAGATTGAAATTTGCAACTGCCGACACAAAGCAAAGTAACGAGGTGTGTAAAGGCTATGTAATGAGGCCTGTAACGAGGCAAAGCAAAGCGCAGTACGCAAAGCGCGCCGCCGAATACTAAACTCCTTACAAGGACCTTTAGAACGACTCCCATATGTGGATATGTATACATACTCAGACGTGTTTGTACCCCCCCCCCGTTGCCCAGTGATTACTTGATAGACAAAGGGCATTGTTGAGGTTACAAAGCGGAATCAAAGGTTAGCCCCCCCCCAGGTGTTGTCCACGAAACCGTGCAGGTGCAGGGTGTTGGCATACACGGCTGTG
This sequence comes from Effrenium voratum, assembly GCA_963377175.1. Taxonomy (NCBI): domain Eukaryota; class Dinophyceae; order Suessiales; family Symbiodiniaceae; genus Effrenium; species Effrenium voratum. Next base: position 386,805 of record CAUJNA010003360.1, read on the forward strand.
CCCATAATAACACCTTGTCCACCATCCAGAACTCCAAGCGCATACCCTCGACACTGCACCATGTCCAGGCTTTAATGCGCGCGAACTGAGCCAACACCTTGAAAAGGAGAAGCTCAACGATAGTCCTGCCTTTCGTCTTGGCCAGGCTTAGCCTATGCACAAGTTGACTTGTTGATGGGCGCCAGGAAGAAAAGCCAAAAGGGCAAAAAGTGAAGAAGCTGAGTTGGGTCTGACAATGTAGTATTGCCCACAAACTGAACAATCGGAAACAACCGTTCTTTTGGCAATCCGTCTTGCGAGTACCTGAGAGCGGCACATGGCCGATAGGCTATGATAGCATGAGCTCCAAAGGACCGTCCGGTTTCTCTTTCACTCCACAACATAACACCCCTCTGTCGCAGTGAAATATTGAAGCTGCCGCAATCCGGAGATGGGGCACTAAACAACGTAATTAATGAACAACAGACACGCAAACACACACAAAAACAAACAAACAAACAAACAAACACACAAACACACAAACACACAAACACACAAACACACAAACACACAAACACACAACACACAAACACGCAAACAACACACACACACAAACACACAAACACACAAACACACAAACACACAAACACACACACACACACACACACACACACACACACACACACACACACACACACACACACACACACACACACAGACACACAAACACACAGACACACACACACAAACACACGCACACGCACACGCCCACCCCAAGCCCACGCCCACGCCCACGCCCACACGCGCACGCGCACGCGCACGCGCACGCGCACGCACACGCACACGCACACGCACACGCACACGCACACGCACACGCACACGCGCACGCGCACGCGCGCACGCGCACACGCGCACACACACACACACGCAATACATATCTATATATATATATACTTGAAAGGCTGCGTGGATTTTGCCACAGGCTTTGACGCGGACAGATTCGCAGCAGGAAGATGCTTCTGGCCACGCAGCGGAGGGCTGCGCATCCTTCACCCATGCGTCACGCCATTGGCCCAAGTTGTAGGTCATCCTGAGCGGAGCCGCTGGCAGAGCTGCCTCTTCGCCATTGTCTAGACAAGATTCGGGTACATTTGGGCTCTATATCTGCAGCAACCCCCTTGGCACGTTGGCTCCGGGAGAGCCTTGCGGATGGGGCAAGTTTTTGGCATACCCTCCCAAATGGAACCGGAGGGAACATGTCCTAAAGGGGCCTTCTGTCAGGTTCTTCGTTGACCGGCAGGGCCCTCCAAAAGGACTCAAAGGACTTGCATCTGTAGGGGCCGTGTATCACAAACAAAGCACTGCCTTGGCGCGAGGGCCCAGTCCAGCCAACATCTGCCATGACGGCTGAGTTCAGATTTCTGAAAAAAGCTTGATGGGTTGCCTTCCAGCACAGCATTCCTCTAATTTGCCCGCGGAGACTCAGCTAAATTCAACAAACAAGGGTGTGTGATGTATGTGTGCGTTTTTTCAATTGCACACGTTCAAAAAAAAACAATTCTAAAAAAAACAAAAACAAAAAGAGATGCCCACAGCTTGTGGGGCCCCTTTTTCGACACATACCCAAGGAACATGAGAGTGACAACCCCTGGCGCTAACAACTAAAACATGCACCGGTCATGACCGTGTTCTCTCGGACACCCTCGGGGAAAATGACATGTCGATGCCCTTGCATTTGTCGGCCAACAGGATTGCTGCAAAGACCTAGACATTTGGCCCCTGGCAAAAGGAACGGAAAAGGTTCGATTCTGTGGGCGCCGCGGCCCAAATCTGAGGTACAAAGAGGAAGCACATATTGCTTTCAGATTCTGACTCACACTTAAGCTCACCCATACATAAACACAGCAAATCATTTTGGAGACCCCGGTTCTACTTCTCTCCACCCGACTTGGCCTATCACATCCCAAGCTTCTGCATGTGCAGCTCGGTCATCTGCGGGAAGAGATTCACACTCTGGCGCACCAAAGGCGACACCAAAAAGACGATGAAGCCTGGGATTTCGACTGACAGCTGCCAGCTGCAGCCAAGACGAGGTTCGGGAAGCCAAACGGGACTCCTTTCGGCGTCGGGACCCTTTTTTCTCCGAACCTGCCTGCCCTCAATGTTTCAGTTGAAATCTTTGCTTGGGGCAAAAAGACTTTCTTCTGTACGAGTATGGGTGAGTCATTCCTTCCTTGGGCTACCCCCCTGTGTACTGGAAGCCGACCAGAATCAAGAAAGGGATCTCAAGGGTACTGAACCGCTGGGCATTTGGCCATTGGTTGAGCGTTGGTTGGGCACACAAGAGTTCTGCCTCCCAACGCACGTACCCAAATTCTGCCACCATCTGCCACAATTTCTGGGGCTGGTCAATCTTCAGGAAACTTCCTCCGAAGAAATGGAAGGCACCACTGGAGGCCTGGGATGATGAATTCACCCCTGGTCCATGGATTTTCCTGGCAGCCCCCGGTCCTCAAACCCAACTTCCCAACCATCTCCCTCAGACTAACATGGAAGCTCCCAGAAGGCGTCTGTAAATGGAACCAAGTCTTCCAAACAGGTCCTGGGAGCTTCCATGTTAGCCTGGGGGAGGGTACTCGGGTGCTGAACTCATGGAGGCAGAATGATTCTCTCTCTTCCCAATCTCTATCGCCTGCACTTCATGTTGGATGCGCACGTTCAATCGCGAGCGGAAAGGGAGGTGGGATGACCTTCCCTCATTCGCCTCCATGTCAAGAAGTTTACAAATATCCATGTAAAACCAATAATTATTGACCATTGCTGAGGGCAATTTCTCACACCTATCCACTTCCGAGCCTATCAATCGCCAACAGTGTTACATGATTGTTCCTTCATCGCTTGTTACAGGATTCATCATTGGCTGTTGGACTGGAATGAATACAAAGACAATTTACTAAAGCATTATCAGTGATGTTGCTTCTTCTGAGTCGGGCATGTCTTTCGTCCATGCCCTTTCGGCTTCCTTTGGAGAAAGCACGGGATATTTTGCAGCCAGAGCAGAACTTGCATTGGTGCAGTCCTGAAACCAAACTTGCCGATAGGTAAACAGAAGGTCCGGAGCTGCTCTTCCAATCCCTTTTTGCTTTCCTTTGAAACTCAGGAACCGGAGCTGCGCTTCCCATTTTTGGGGCTGCCCACGTTCAGGGAAGAAACCACTAAGAAGGGATCAGGATGGAATTCACTGAGCAGCTGGGACAACGGAACAAGATAATGACCCATAAACCATCCCTTGTGGCTTCCATTAAAGGGATCTCCCAGGTCATTCCGAAAACCCCAAGGGAATATCTGCTGCGAACCTTTGCCAATCAGTCCCCGGTCCCCTGAGGCAACCAAGGGAGGTGCAACAGCGAGTAGCTTCAAAAGGCTGCAAGCTTACTCTTCCCAAACAATGGTATGGTATCAAGGAACTGTGTTATGCTGCACCCCCACTTAAAATGAACAGAACACAAAACAGAAACACATGCAAAGAACTGTAAATCTGTGACCTCTATCGCTTTTGGCCCAGTGGCCGTGCTGGGACCCGGGTCTGTTGACCTTGTCCCGGTCGTTGAGCATGCCCACCGGCAGCCCTGCAGCCTTCTCCGCGTCCTGGGCGGGGTCGCAATGAACACCGGGTAGTAGAGCAGGCTCCATACGGTAGGTGGATGGCCCCAAGCATTTTGCAAGTAAACCATGCTCAACCACAAAACCATGGACAATGACTGCAAGTTTGACCGGCTCCTTGACAAAAGAAACCGAACAGGTGATATTCACAACCACCCTTTGGGCAATATAAATCACCTTGAAAAAGTGGTTGACCATGAGCGACCTCCCACGGCGTTCCCACGAATTTAAGCTGGGAGTTTGCCTTAGCCTTCATCCGCTCAGGTTGTGATTGTGGCCCAGGTGGGCAGTTCCAAGTAATACATGAGCCTCAATCATTACACACGTTGTCCTTCGATCATGCCTTGATGTGGTTTAATAGTACCCCCCCCCCAATCTAATCATTCCGGCCCTTTTCACTAGGGGGATTTCTGGGCGTTATCCATGATGGCGGGGGTGGGGGGGGGGTGCCTAGGACGCGTAGGGCCTTTTGTTCCCTGATAAACACAATGGGTCCAAAAATAAGCCCATATGTGTCCACACAAGGCCTTTGGCCCAGTTGAAAGGATGCGAAACCTTTCTTTGGATTGAATATTTTGTGTAGGTGCCAAAACCAGCGAACACAAAGGTGTTTAGAGGTGTTATTGAATAATTGCTTAGGTTGTTGTTGTTTTTTTCAAAAAGGGGTTGTAGCTCAACTAGCCAGCTGCTCTTGATGCTGTATTATGGGGGGCTGCAAAAATCCAAGGCCAAGTCTGGCGATTTCAAGAGCATGTTCTGATATACGTTTGGGAGGTATGAAGGTATGAATGTTTTAACCCCTCCTATTCCGGCTCCATACTGCCTTCCCAAATCAATGCTTGTGTTCTGATATTCAGCCCCAAACACACATGACTCACACATTCCTTTGACCTTTGGTTCCCACGGTGGCTTTGTGCTCTCGGCCCAGCGTCCCCCTGCTGGAAGAACTCGTCAAGGACCCGCCACGCCCACGCACGGCAGGTGTCGAAGGGCTTGAGAGGGTTTGACACGTCCTTGCGCGTCTCAACCGGCGGCACGCTTTCAGGGGCAGTGTTTCGCACAGGGCTTCACATGCTGGTTGCAAACAGCAGCGTGTAAGCCATGCTTGACCCAGAGAGCACCATCTAAGCATGCTGGTAGGAAGTAATCCTTTCTGTAAACACCAAAGTGGGATTCCCGTCATGACGACAGTTTCTTTGCAGGGGCCCCTCGGCGTCACAAAGGTCCTGGCCCACAACCACGAATCGACGCGCCAAGTTTCAGGGACACCAGGTTGAAAGGGGATGGCACCGTTGCTTTTCTTTCCAAGGAGGACACTAACACCTAATAATGGGGACGTTGTGCCATGTGCTTTCACCGATGCCTCCAAAACCCAGGCAATCTGCGTACCCCTCGTATCCTAGCAAAGTACATTGTAACCTGCGAAAAAAAAGGGTCGAAGTCATGATTTCCTTTGTACCCACAAGCGGCAGGTCCACACCCAGGCTTCCCATGTGCCCCCTTCAAAACATCACCCCTACCAAGGGAAACCCAGAGGTAATGCTTAAACCACAAAAATCCATATAACCATATAAGGACCTCACGGAATCATGGCCAGTTCAATGCTAAGCCGTGCGCTGCCAAGTGCAGGAACAGCTCCAGCCAGAGAAGCCTCAAGAGACACGAACGGAAGCGCAACGCAGGAGTGGACCAAATGTGAACAAATCTAGTGGCTCCAATTGGTCTTGTTTCAACCGTTTGTTTCTAGACATCAACTGGCAATGTCTACCTCTGAAATAGGTCCCCGCCCGCTCTGTTTGCCCCAGGTAAAGTTAAGAAAGGATTTTCAGTGGAATATTAGTTTAGTATTGGGCCAATTCTAAATTAGTATTGGGCATTCTTTTGGGAGAGGGAACTGTGTTTTGGAATTTATTTTAGTATTGGCTTAATTCTAAGTTAGCATCGCACATTTTCGGGAGGAACTTAGTCTCGGGTGAATGCTAATTCAGTATGGCGCATTTTTTGGGAGGGATTGTGACTTTGTTTTAGGGGAATGCTAATTAGTATTCGGCAAATACCAAATCAAAAACTTTTGCATGAATTTTATGAGGGAGTGCATGAATAAGATAGACTAGAGGGATTGGGAATTTTGGGGAATCAGCTTAGTTTTTTTACGGTCTGGTATTTATTTGGTGCATGCGGCTTCAGGGAGTAGCCTGGTTGCCAGGGTCAAGGGGTGACGTTTGAAGGATTTGTCCTAGTTAATTTAGTGAAGGGACATTTCCCAAGACCGGTTTCTAGATTGCTTGCTTCAGCAGTTCAAATAATGTTCAAATAAACAGTCTCCCTATCAGTTGAGCCCGAGGAAAATCGACAAGTGCATTTGCCTTGTTGGGGCATCCCCTCGCCAAAACAAACCAAGGGGGAACTGTACTGGCTGCAAGGGGCAAAATCTCGACATAGCAAAAGGGGTCAAGGCTAGACCAAAGGAAAAGGTTACCTCATGGTTTGAAACCTAGCAAACGTGATATCTTTGTTCTGACCCTTCAAGGAAAGAAAGGAAGCACTGGATGCCTGGGGAGGCGTCCACCTGAATGAAGTAAGGTTGACCCCATTTATAACCCCGTCCTACTATGTCCTACTGCTAGGGGGTGCCTCCAAACGTCATGAATCCCCACAAGTATGAAAGGGACCTTCAGGGGTGAACTCGTACCGAACAAATTTCCACCGGGGTGTCGTCTGCCGAAGCCACCGGTTGGCTTCCAGGATCTTATCCCGGTAGTCCGAGCGCATGCCGGCTTTGGTTCCTTGCGGCCATGGCAGCGCTCCAAAAAGGCGAACGCATTGACGAGGCCGGGAGCGAGTTCCCCCACGGGGAAGAGGGAAAAGTGATCTGACATGGCCTGCGGTTCTCGAATCCTTGTCCTCTGAGTGCCCTACTCTGATCTGACATGGCCCAAGCAATGCAATGAGCTCACTGATTCGAGGCGGGGTGGGATGAAGGGGGTAAAGCAAGCAAGAGGCGCAGGATAAAGCTTCAGTGATCCCCTATTGCCAGCTTCACCAAAGCGTGTAAACCTTTTTTGGTTTGCTACTAAGATGGTCTTGGGGGAGGATATTGACTGTGACATACAGCAATTTGCGCACTGGACGCGAAGAATTGTCTGGGCTCAGGGATGTTCGGGGGGAGGCTTGGATGGGTCCTGCTATTGTCTGGAAAAACTAGCAACAGGAAATGCCACACGAAGTTAGCTGCATAGACCACGCCAAAACTTCAGGCCAGCTTCCTGTAGAGTTTCCAGTGGCTGGTTCCTTGAATGGGCTTCAAAGACAACCCTGACACCAAGCCAATAGCTCAATACCAACCCGAGCTCTCAGTCAGCCAGCTCCGCTGTTTCGCCCCCAAAAAACAAGCCATCCAACGGGGTGGCTCTCATTAAGCTTCACAAGGCAAGAGGAACCCTTTGGCCAAACTTTCCTGTGACGTGTCTTGTTCCTTGTTTTGGAGCGGCGGAGCAAGCCTGGCAAAACAAGTCTGCTTGGGCTTTCTCCCGGTGCTAGGGACCCCAGCTAAAAGGAAAACAGCTGCATCCGGCCCCGACTCCGAAGTATGTCCTGCTTGGTCCTCGCAGCACTTTTCCTCGGCGAAACACTTTCAACCCCTCTAGGTTGGCTTCCATTTGGAACAATATACAGGCATGTGCCAAATAAGGATTTGCTTCCTTGTGGCCTCCCTTTCAACCAGCCTCAGAAGGGGTACCCTCAAAAAATTGGCACACAAGTTTCAAGGGTTTTGAGACTGCGCCCCGTGATCCCCCTAAATGTCAGGGATGGTTTGGAAGTCCCCTTCCCTGAAAGCCAGAACAGGATGCCCTTTGGCCATGAACCGAGTTGACCATCGCTTCTCTGATTTCAGACTCACACACCGCGTGCTTGAAACAACAGGCTGCTGCAAGTGCCATGTTGGGCCAAAATTTCCACCTGCACGATCCCGGGTTCCGGGAATTGTCGCAGTCCCACTTCTACATAAAATCTTGATTTTTTTGGGGGGGGAACTATGGTGAAGAAGGCCCCCTTAGGAGAATTCTCAAGGTATCTTCCTTGAGCTGATGTTGAGTGTGCAACTTGCTCAGCAAATGTGGTTCAAGTGCCCTATCGGCCATGCCACTTGGAGAAAGTGCATAAATCATGGCCTCAATCATGCTGGACTAAAAGATGAGCCACCCATATACTTCTTGCAACCCAAGAAAAGGGTTGGTACCTGGTTCCGAATTTATTGATATTTCTGGCACATCTCCAGGGCAGTTTGCCTTGAGGTCGCTGCAATTTGCCAAGATAAAGAAGTGTGACTCAACATTGGGCAACCCTACAGAGGGTTGCTTCCTTGGCGTTCACAGAAAGGCTCCTCTCAAACAGCCACACAGCGAAATGGCGCAGCCGAGGTCAAGGCTAGGTGAAAAAGGCTGCCCACGCTTGAAACTTTTAGGTAGTCCGACCCTCAAGCCAAGAGCTTGTGTTTTTGGACTGAAGTTGAGCACTCCCCCTTCCAAGTTAATCTCTAGGAGGCTCTATCTCAAATTCAGGCGGACCCCCAAGGGAGTCGGTTTCCATGCGACTTTACAAACGGGATGCTGAACCAATTTTGGGCACTCATCCGAAACGCGGCCCCCAGTTTTGACACATCTTTTGCTCCAGCTGAAACTGCAAAAAAGCCACCAGAACGCGTGTACCGACCATCCCCCACGTAGCGACTATCTATCTGTCTGTCTGCCTGTCCGTATGTATAGATAGTTTATATGCATGCATATTAGATGTATCTGGGGTATGTGGGTGCTTCCCAACATGGGTAACTCCTTCTTTCATCCTCATCCTCATCCTCATCCTCATCCTCATCCTCCTCCTCGTCAGCATCGTCATCATCGTCATCCCAAACCCGATCTCAGGAAAACCGCACGCAGTTGAGTGCTTCGTTGGGGTCGGAAGGCGCTTCTCTAAGAAAGCCTTCCGGTGCGGGTGCCATGCCCCAAATTGACACGGCAAGGCCTAGGCTCGTGGGCCTCGTAGACTTGGCTAATATCTTTGATCATCTCGAAGTGGTTGGCATTGTCCGTGTGCAGGATCGCGGCCACGGCCACCTTCCGGGCCTCCTTGTACAACTCCTCAGATCTTCCCAGAGCCCCTGGGAAAAGATCTCGGGTTCCTTCAAAGGTACAGGTACATCCAACTACCTGCTTTACCTGAGAGGCCACCTGAGTCGTTGCCTTTAGCCAGCTCAAATGTATCTTTTAAGGGGCCTTGAAAAACGGGCACTGTATGGCACTATGTCCGTAGTTGGCTTAGGGAACCCAAGGGACACAGGACGATTGGGAATTAGACGGCGGAAGCAAACAACTGTTTGACAAAAGGGAATATTAGATTCGAAAGCTGTTTCAGAAGCCGACAAATCACCCGATCATCCCAATCCTTGCAAAACAGGTGGCTCTTGTGATGCATCCTGCAAGGAACCGTGTTTGGTGATACCTTGAAGCGTTTGTTTAGGAACCCACTATATAGCTTGTTGCTCCGTGTACCCAGGAGAAGCCAAATAAACTGGCCGCTGCAACCAGCAGATTAGAATCGGATTTCTCAGTTCAAGTCAAAAGGCGCTTCAGTGGCGCCGCGAAACATGAATGGCAGGACAGTGGCATGTCTTGCCGGAAAGCCTCCAGCACTCAATTGCCTTCAATTTCCGGACACGGGAGCTCATCGACTCTTGGGAGCCCCTCCCTAGCCTGGCCACAAAAAGGAGGTACACACCAAATCATTGGAGAAGATCCCAGGAAAAAGAGAAGAGCCAATTTCACTATTTCAGACATTGCCTTTCTTACGAGACAAAGAGGCCCAGGTAGATACTTGAAGAGCCCCTTACACCCCTGCAAGTTGTAGCTTGCGAGCTGTTGGCAAACCAGGGAACCGTCAGGTGCTGTGAACTTCTGCCCCTTTTCTGTTGGCCTCTTTCATCATCACCGTCTGTTTGATTGTTGTTTGTTTGTTTGTTTGTTTGTTTGTTTGTTTGTTTGTTTGTTTGTGTGTTTGTTTGTTGGCAGCAACGCGTTTTCCGGACGAGTCGACTTCTCATCGAGTGGCCGGTGAGGCTTTGCCAAAGGCGTTTGTCTTCTCATCCGTGCAAAGCGTGAACCTCGGCACATGATTCAGAGCCAATACAAGGGGTGTCTCACAAAATAAGCGAACCCAGACAAAACCATGCAAAAGGGGGTCCACCACCAAGGAAATTCCAGAAAAAAACCAGTGGAAGATGGTAACACTTGTCCTTGGTGATACCCCCCCCGCCTTGAAAAGTCCATGATAGAATCTAACAGTGACCAATAGTAACTAATAGGCACTAGGCTGCAATGGCTGTTGCAATGGCTCTGAATCAAATGGTAGAGGGAGATCCCCACCCAAAAAAAGCACCACTGCAGCTCTGGGGTTACCCGTGAAACAAATTCCAATCCAAATTTCTACCCTGGGTCAGAAAATGGCAACCCTAAAACACCGCAAGTTTAACAGCTTGAGGTTGGGTCATCGTTTTCAGCCAGCTTTATGCAGGTGGCCGTACACACGGTTCCCTGCCATGCTTTCCTTCAGGGCGCCTTGGTAGCATAGAAAAGAGGAAGGGCGCTGGCGGTCCAGGGCAATTCAAGATGTGCACGCTTGAAATTGAAGGAACTGCGCCTGCCAGCGCATCGTACTGAAACACGTTCTTTTGATACACCTGCATGCCAACCCTTCAAAACCATTGGCCCCAGTGTGAAAGGCAGGTGGTTCTTGGAAATGCTGGCCAGTCGGGTGCGTCCCGGGCAAAGCTCCCCTAGCCAACATGTTGGTTCGCTGCCCATGCGTCTCACTCTTTTCAACCACAACATGAAGCTGCTTAGTTCTATCCTTTCAACGGACAGGAACTTAGGAACTGCCTGGGCAAACTCCGGTTCCTTTTAAAGGTCTGGGTAGCACAACATGGGCCTTTGTTCGTGAGCCCTAAATCCTCTTACCTACCAAGCAAACATGGCATGAAAAGGATGCTGCTTCCCATTGGTGTTAAATTCCAGTGACAGCTAGGCACCAAGCCATGTCAAGGGCATCATTACATTTCTGCCTTGAAAGGTAGCCTTTCTGGTTTGTTTTTGAATAAACATAATCCGCAAGAACATTCCGCTGGGGGGCTATTCTGAGACGCATCCAAAGGCTACGGCTTTCAGCTACGAGCAAAAAATGCTATTCAATCAAGGGCTGTTGCCATGTGCCCAAGGGCACACCCCGAATCGCAAACCCCAAACTAAACGACCCGAGTACACCCAAACGCGAAAGTCCTTGCATTTTCGTGTTTTTCTTGAAAGTCCGCAGCCTGCCAGTAAAAACAACGCAACGAGTAGTCCCGGCAGGGTCCTTGCAACTGAGCCTTCCCCACTGGCACACGGCGCCCAAGTGTCTCCTAAAACTGCTTTGTTTGAGTACCACTACGGACGCAATCCCCATGGCACATCGCATGTTACAAGGCACTTAAACGCATTTTAAGCATACACGTTTAAGTACGAGTAAGAAGGCAATCCCCATGGCACACCGCATACCAGTTGGGACCAAGATTTTGCTTGACGATGTGTGTTTGCACGCCAAAAAGAAGGCAATCCCCATGGCACATCGCATGCTCAACAACATCGAAACAAGTCTTGCAAAAACAAGTTCGTGTGCTAGTACGAAGGCAATCCCCATGGCACATGCATACCCAAAGGCAACCAAACACATCTCAAAGACATCTTTTCGAAGCACAAAAATGAAGGCAACCCCCATGGCACATTGCATAATCAACCGCAATGTGTCTCCTAAAACTGTTTTTGGCAAGTTTACCCAGGAAAAAAACGAGTCCAAAAACGAGTCTAAAACGAGTCCGAAAAGAAAGAAAACGTGCAGCCGCAACCCACCTAGGCCTCAGCCTGAAAAGCAGGCCGTTGAAACCAATTGATGTGTTAAGCAGACTGTCGGCCTTAGCCTAATACGTATTACAAGCACTTGTTGAAGATACGTGTTTTTCAAGCGTGTGCCAATGCGATTGGCCTCCCAAAGCCCCAGCTTCAACAATGCAAGCTGTTCTAGGAATCTTGTTGCGGATGACTGCGTGTGCCAACGCGCTTGGCCTTCCAAAGCCCCAGCTTCAACAACGCAAGCTGTTCTAGGAATTTTGTTGAGGATGATTGATTGTGCCAATGCGATTGGCCTCGCAAAGCCCCAGCTTCAACAACGCAAGCTGTTCTAGGAATCTTGTTGAGGATGACTGCGTGTGCCAATGCGATTCATGTGTTAGTTGACTGAACCTTCTCATTATCTTGGCCAGAGGCAGTGTGCCATTGCGTTTTGTGATGGGAGTGGGCCTCAACATTCAACAGCGCACCTTCGCCAAACACTCCTCAAAGTATCCGGCCCCCCATGGCACACCAGACACTTGGCTTTGCGTACAGTGGGGGGCTGGGGTAGCACTTGCGTCGCCAGCAACATCTAAGCCTGCAACTTCTATCACCTCGAATCCTACTGGCACACAGCTGAACAACACAAGGAACCAGACTCCCATGTGTTAGTTGACTGAATCTTCTCATTATCTTGGCCGGAGGCAGTGTGCCATTGCGTTTTGTGACGGGAGTGGGCCTCAACGTGCAACAGCGCCCCTTCACCAAACACTCCTCAAAGTATCCGGTCCCCCATGGCACACCAGACACTTGGCTTTGTGTACGGTGGGGGGCTGGGGTAGCACTTGCATCGTCAGCAACATCTAAGTGAAACGAGTGTACCCATGCGATTTGATTCAAAATGGCTTCATGCCACACATCATAAAAGACAGCATGATCATGACCCTAAATAGCTTTCCCCACTGGCACACTGCTTGCGGCGAGAGATCATGGCTTGCGGGGCGTGTAACCACAAGGACCCAGTAAGTGCTTTTTCAGGCGTGTGCCAATGCGATTGGCCACCCAAAATGCCTCAACATCACCAACACAAACCGCGATCGAGGGAAGGTGTTTTCCATGTGTGCCAGTGCGTTCGGCCTACCCAAAAGACCTCAACTTGATCAATGAAACCATCTCAGGGGACCACGTTCAGCATGTATTTCTCTACAAAAAAGACCTCAATATCACGCAGCAATTGTCTCTTGAAAACATGCTAAACCAAACGCCACTGGCACACAGAGTTGCAACGACCCTACCGGATGCGTTTCGTGTGCGTATTACACGAAAAACATGCTGCCAAAACCAAACGCAACGACTTTCACAGGTGAGAGTATGCGGTACTTCATTGTTCAGCCAAGAAAATAGGTGCTAAATAAGGGTCTCGCAAACTGTTCAAACCGCCCATCGCCTATTTTGGCTTCCCTTCGGAAATCATCAAATACTGTGGGCAATTGAGCACCCTGGAATGCCGGGGCTTTCCGATTTGATTCGCTCCCTATTTCGCAGTTTCGGTCCAGCGGCAGCCTGGCGCAGTGCATGTTTTCCAAGGGTGACTTGTCATTGTAGGTGATCGCCAGCGTATCCTTGGACTCCACCAGGAAGGGGTTCGTCCTGTCCCGGACCGGACGCGTTTGCTTTTGTTGAGCCTCGGTGCCTTTCTTGGCGTGGGTTCGACGGGAAATCAATAAGAAACAATCTTTACACGTACCCAGATCTGCTGGAGGCTTCAAAAGTGCTCCCACGAGATGTTGCGGCTGAAACCCAATGGTGGAAAGCCGGGCCGTCGGGAGATGCTACACAAACTGGGCCGACCAAGGTGCTGAAAAACCAAAGTGCGCCCTTGATCGGGAGATGCCACTTGCATGGCCTGCAATGTGTGGTTCTTCCCAATCGGGGAAACCAAGGACCCCAAATCCAGAACCCAAGGCAGGGCAGGAAAGCCTTGCTTTCCCTTGCGTGGGTGTCAGCCCTTTGCAACCTTTGGTACGTTAGCAAAAAAAGGCATTCTTTGGAACCCGCCTACTTGCTACAAACGACTGGAACCAACAAAAAGACCGGTTTAAGTGAGGCACTCTCAAGCGGCTAAAACAAGAAATCCGGGTACAATTGTGCGTTTAAACACGTTGCAAGTAGTACAACCGTTGCTTGCTACAACATAATTGAACCAACTATGTAGTTGAGGGTGCCACGGGCAGTCAATACATCTGTTTGGATTGGGCACTCAAGGGCATACAAGATTGATTGCCCAATCATGGCAAGAACACTAAGGAGAGGCGAGGCCTCAGCCGGAAATTTCAAGGGGTGCAAAAATTCTTACATGCCCCCCCCACACCGCCAAATCATGAATTGAGGCGACCCTTGGCAGCTTCCTTCAGAATGCGCACTCCTTCCCTACAAATCAACATGGCACCAAGAAAGCATTTGTATAGGAACCCCCCTTTGCAGGACCCACCTGAGTTCCATGTTTGTTTGCAGGGGGTATGCACTTGACTTGGCAAACATGCAACGAATGGGATGTATGCTTTTGCATTAAAGGGCAAAGATGTAAGATACCAGTTCGTTTTGCTGTGCCATTGTGATATGCGTTTCAGGGTGGTCGTTTTGAGGCGTCTTGCTTGGTGTGCAAGCGTTTGCTCCCCTGCTTGTCTCACTTTCGCTTGTGCATTTGTGTTTGACTATCTGTTGAGCTGTCAGTATCTGTCCGCTGGGCTACTCCGTGGTGTGCAGACCGAGGGAACGGTTCACTAAAACAGTCAGCAAACACACATATATATATATATATAGCACCCAACTGCGTCCCCACTCCCCCCAAAGACGCCTTCCCTCGTGGCCCATGTCATGGCAAAGGGCGGAGATCAGCAAGGCGTACCTTGGCTCGTTCCGCATCACTCAGCCCGGTGAATTTCTGTAGGAAAGCGAACCTTTTGCTTGTTGAGTTCAAGAAGGGCCATAGAAGGCGCCCCATGGTCCCCTGCCCTCTGCCATGTTTCTTCAACAAATTGCTGAGTTAGGGAAGCCCGTCCCACGAGAAATGAAAAACGGATGAAGGGTGCTATCCGTTGAAGCAGTCGCCTTGGACCGTGCCAGCATCCATTAACAGTAGATGAGATGCTGGAACCGCCGCTAAATCAGTTCCAAACAAGAAAACTGTGCGGTGGTCGTGATCCCAGTGTTCTGCCCTTTGTTGGGGCTCAAGGGATGCATTTAAAGTACACGCCGTCCTCGAAATCAGCGTTTAACAAGCTATCTGCCAACTGGCCCAAATGCATCCTTTAAGTGACCCTGTGAAAATACGTTTGGGAAACCAGGAATGCCATGTGAAGCAACTTGACTGCTGGTGCCAGGCGAATCCAATTTGCTAATCTGAAAAGGATGTACAAATCCCGGGTTTCTGCTCTTCGCCATTTGAAATGGCGAAGCGTTCATGGACTCATTCTACGGGCCCCTGACGCAATTGGAGACCTTTCTGGACCCCAATGTTGGCAAAGCCGAGCAAATAGCAAGGCTCCTAATGGAAACCTCGCCTTGTTCCAGTGCAAAGGGGCTGGTCCACCTTGCGCATCCAGAGCCTGCCGTTGGTGAGGCCGCAAAACCGGAAGACGGTGTGCAACACATCGCAGGCGTGGGCGAAGCAGTGGTAGGGCACCTCCTTGTATTGCCTGGGCCCAACACTCAAAGAACTCTGGCAGCTTCCAGAAAGGGGGTTTATGTGTCACTTGTTTGAGATGAGTCCATCTCAATCCAGTTGGTGACCCGAAGCTTTCTTGAAAGAAAGGGAGGACACCAGTGGAATGGTTCTTGCCTGGTAGCCTTGGGGTTCATCTGAATGGGCACCAAAAGTGCCAGGAAAGGTTCAATGTTCAAGGGACTGGGGGAGGGTGCATTGATCCGAGAACCCTCCTGGCAGCAGGTCGGATCAACATTTTTGAGAGAAGATACCCGGAACACATAAAGGACTCTCTACTTGGCCGCCCCGCTTCTTGGATTTGGATTGGGTAGTGACTCGTGACTTCTGTGCGACTTGCTTGCTTGCTTCTCTCAACGTGGGTGAAGGCCAACATGGCTCATCTTCCCAGACTGAGCTCCCTTACCCTTGCCCCAATCGGTTTCCATGTTTCAAGTAAACCCCCTCAAGCGGGCAAAAGGGAACATCCCCAAACTTATGGCTGTTGACAACCACACAAGTCCAAATAATCACCCCAGACTTAGCAAAAGTAAGCCAACCTTTGGGGACTGCGACTGTGCAAGTTGCCGTTGGGGAAAAAACTGGCCACCTTCAAACTTTCACCACTGTAGTTTCCTAACCGACCAAGTGTCCTGTTTCCCCACCCTGTTGTTTGTTGAGCAAACTGGGTGCAGCAGAGTGCCTGTAACATTGTTAGTGACTCGTGTCCCGCGGATTCCCGAAATACGATAGGCTAACAAAAATACAACATGTTCCTATGATCGTAACTCGATTTGGTTTAAGCTACCTCCATCTAGTTTTTTCAGGCCGTTGTATGAACCACGTGGAACCCAACAAGGGCCTCCCCCTAGAAGGAGATTGCTCCAACAAAGAAGGCTTGTGGTGAGATCGTTCATTTTACCCGGATTGTTGGGTTCCGTTATGCCAGGGTAGAACTAGATTGCACATTTCCTTTGTGGGCCAGCAAAGGGGACTAAACCGAAATGGGAAAATTGAACTCGCCAACCATTTTCACCCATCTGTGGGCGCTTCTCGTCGGTACCCGTGTCGTGTTGTTTTTATGTCCGAGGCACGGCTTTACTGCGTCGAAGAAGGACTTGAAGATGGCGTCCTCGTGGTTG
Organism: Effrenium voratum; assembly: GCA_963377175.1. Classification (NCBI taxonomy): domain Eukaryota; class Dinophyceae; order Suessiales; family Symbiodiniaceae; genus Effrenium; species Effrenium voratum. The sequence goes on from CAUJNA010003360.1 coordinate 403,208, forward strand.
CAGCAAGGTCCGAGGAAGGGTACGGGATGGGCCAATTGCTGGTGTAAACCTTGCTCAACTCCTTTTGCCTGAAAAGGGCCAAGGAGAGCTTGTTTTAAACAACATGTGCCTCACCCCTCCTGCTGGCCATTGCTGAAACAAAACATGCGAGGACACACACAGCCCTTGGCTCGATGTAGCGGGGTTCGACCTCAATTGTAGAAACCCGTCGAAACTCACAACATCTCACAACCCCATTGTAATCAAGCCTTGACAGGCAAATGGAATTCATTCAAGGGATCTCCAGGTATGGCTTTTGGAGGTACGGATGCCTGCCTAACACGAGCTCAGGCTCGTAACGCAGCATGTACCCCTCAAGTGGTATGTAATTTTCATGCCTCCAAAACCCATTCCTGAAACTCCCCCCCGCCCCCCTCCGCCCCATTTGCTTTGGCATCCTCGCAGAACTCACTGGCCACACCGAACTCTGAGTCGAAGAAAATGTGCCTCGGGCGCATTTAGGAGATTCTCTGATGCGCTTGGCAAGGGAAATGGAGAATCACTTTGGCACCTGTGACACATAGCCATATTTCCCATGTCAGAGGCATCACCAAGAGTAAACTGACCTAAAAACAGCCCAACTGATGTTTAAGCTAGGGGAGGTAGGCCCTGTCAAAGGCACGCAAATCTCTCACTCGGGACGGTGTTTAAGGAAGCTTTCCTTCGGCTTAAGCCTGGCGCCTTTCGGTGAGGGATATGGGGCCAGAATGTCCCTGAAAAACTCGCTGGATGTTGAATGTGCTCTTGTGGGTTTAGCATGGTTTAGCTGTTCCTGGCATCCAGCGCAAGGAAAAGGTACATGACCATACGCCTTCAGTCCGCCCAAACTGGGTTTCTCAAAGTGCCCTCTTTCACGTACGCATGGCACCTCATACGGGCTTGCTCTTAAGCGCAGGTAAGGACAACCGCTGTGCGGCTCCCAAAATACTCTCTCCCTCGGGAAGATTCGTGCTAGCCATTCCCAATGCTGTCACTTTGATGGGCCTTCAGGCCCGCTTTGGCCTTTGGGCCCGAGACACTTCCTGCCCAATGGGGAACTTGTTAATTTACTTTGTCCAATACTGATGTAGTGCTCCTGAATCGCCTTTGATAGTGACGATGAGTAACTAGGTTGCCATGGCCTCCCTTGCCATGGCTCTGAACGAGCATATCGGCATTAATTTTGCACCAGCTTGGTGCGCTTTAGGTCATTTATTTAGGTGGGGGCTCATGGTTCTCATGTACAAATCGCATGACTTGGAAGCATCTTCCTGCTGAGCGGCATGGCCATACGTTCTAAGCCGGCTTCGTCCTGGTCCAGCGTATTGAACTCCTCGGATGCCCGAGGGTGCGTTGCATACCCTCATTGACGGGTGGGACGGTGGGACCCACAACTGACTGGGCGCCAGGGGGACGAACAATTGAATCGTCCATCCCGTTTCCGTTTCCTTCAGATATTTGGAGTCATATTTAGGCAGTTGGTCTACTACTTCAAATCCAGAACAGGTCCCTTTGTCATCCTTCGCCTTGGGACACATTTGGACCTCCAAGCCTTGCAACACCAAACCCCCAACACCTTCTAAGGGACAAAGCTCTCAGGTTGGCCGACAGCAAGTCGGAGCTGTTTTTGTTTGAACATGGATTTCCAAACAGTCAAAGGTCCAAACTGAAAAACTTGTTGGAGTCACTGAACCCATTAACCCAGACCCATGGGAAGAGGCATGGTGTTTGGGCAATTTCGCCTGCAAAAAGGCCCACCACCGGCATTCAAACCGATGTCGCGAGTATGACCTTGTGCTGGGAACCAATTTGTCAAAGGCGGGAGTGGCCCCCTAACACTGATTTAGATTTGGAAGCCAACCAGCATCATCCCCTCATAGTGCAAGCAACCATGGGTCTTCACCAGGACTAGAAGACAAAAGCGCATCGAAGATGCCAGATGCGAAAATTCGGGTATTAGATAGAACACCAGCAGCAAGGAAGATAAAGAAGACCGCCGGCCAGAGCCCAGCCCACCCACCTGAACCCTTTCTGGGGTACCCCGAATGAGTCCACCAAAAAGTGTTTGGAAAAAGACGCTCGCACCCCACTGGCCTGGGGTTTTGTGAAAGGACCCGGTCCGAGGCGCCCATGTCTGGAGCTTGGACTCCATGTCCTCAGAAAAAGAAAAATCGGATGCCCAAGGCACGGTACCCCCACTTCAACCCCAAACCATTCTCAAGTGTTGGGAATACCCGTGTCATGGCCTAAAGGGACACCAAGGGACACAGACCACCTGGGGTTCCCTTCTGAGATAAAGGCGACATGTCTTGGTCGATGTCCGGCCCTGAACCTAGGATTCAAATCTCCCCGTTCCCTCCCCTGTCTGGTGGTCCGAGACCTCCTGTGCCAGATGCAGCCTAAGACCGAAGCAACTCATTTTGGCTTACCAAGGCCTTCAGTTCCACAGAAATAGTTAACGGACAGGAACAAGCAACAACTTGATCAGAATTGGCCAAAGCTGGTGGTCCGCAGCAGTGAACCCTAGACATGTTGAAACAAAATCAGAAGAGACCCAGATAATCTCACCTGCGAACAGGACTTGGAAATAAAACGTTAACCTGGTGGGACCCTGACTAAGCAATGGGCCAACATAAGAGTACCAAAAGGTTTCGCAATTTAGGTCGACTTTGGGAGACTGAGACCATCTCACTTGCCCACATGACCAGGAAATAACGAGTGGGCGCCAGCAAGCGGGCCTTGGCTGCAAGTGGAGTGAGCTCACCCTGAAGACCCCATGTCGCCATGCAAAGGGCCCACACCCTTGAGGAAAAAAGGGCACTAGGCTAGAGGCCTGGGAGCCAGACCCATGAACGGCGCAATTTCTCGCCCGAGCACCAAAAGGAAACAAATCAGTCGACACGCCATTTCTGGAGATACCCCTGTCTAACCAGTGGACCGCAGTTCGTGTTTTGGGAAGACCGATGGATTCCACTGGTGAATGATTGGAATGCACTCGAAAGAGCCCAAACGCGAAGCACCCAAATATGTTCTTCACCCAAGGCACGCAGGGACACCGAATGTTACCTCAAAAGATCCGAAAGTCAGCGAACCCTCCAAATGCCTCATTCCCAGTTGCAGTAAATAATTCCATTTCGACCCAACCCCGGATGCTCGCGTACAGGCGTCCCGCTGCGGCCCACTCTGCGCCCAGTCGGGGGCTGTCAAATGCGTGCCCTGCGGGTCCGAGACCTGCGCATGGTCTGAGGGGGGAAACCCGGAAACTGCTTCTACCACCACCCCCCCCACCACCAGACACACCTTACTATTACGGTGGTTTTGCGGAACCACCACTTTGCAGGCCCCCTGCATCCTGCGCGGCGACAAGGCAGGGAACGCATGGCACAAGTCTCCGCGCGCCCACTTTGCGGCCGAAGGTGCGAACCCAAGGAGAGAAGAAACGGGAGCCCTACACAAATCTAGACAAATAAGCAAGCAAGCAGGCAAGTAGGCAAAGGAAAACAAACAAACAAACAACCAAACAAACAAACAAACAAACAAACAAGCAAACAAACAAACACGCAAACAAATAAGCAATGAACGCACAGACACACACGCCAACAAACCAATAAACCAAACAAACAAACAAACAAGCAAGCAAGCAAACAAACAAAGCACAGGACAGTCTGATATGGACTAGATAGTGCACGTTCAGTTTTTGTCTGGTTCTGGCCAGTCTTCTGACATTCTCGAAGTCACTCGCTGCACTTACCGCTTCCTACTGGCCTTCAAAAGGCCACATTCAGGTTGAGCAGTTGGGTGCCATCTCCGAACAAAGTGGCGGTTGGCAATGAACTGGCTCCAGCGGCCTTCTGGGCCCACGGATCCGAGGGCACGGCCATGTTTCATAGACTGCCGTTTTACCCAAGCAACTGGCCGCAGCCTCACTTGCCCTCGTTCCAAGGACAGGAGCCTGCCACAAAAGGAAAGTCATCTGTGAAATCCATCCATGACGTCGCAACCCCGCCCGGAATTTGAAGTGGCTATGAAGGTATGCCTCTCCTCAACCCAAAAAACACGCGCCGAAAAAACGACGAGCCCATGAATCCCATTTCCGAGGCCTCAGCGCCCAGGATCTCAACCAGCACCGCCTTCTCGTACCTGTGGAAACATGGGTATGCGCCTTCCCGTTCTCTGGGGTCCCATGCCCATTTTAAAGTACACAATATGGGACCCCATAGGGGCTACAAGGGCAACGCGGTAAGGAAAACGCGGGCAAATCAGTGGCCATGGCGAAGAATTGGATCAAACCCAGGGAAAATATGGGGCAGTTGCATTTCACTAGTTGTTTCTCCCAAAACAGCATCTGGATATTTCCTTCACATCGAGTTCCCCCTGGAAGGGACCATTCTCTGAGTGTTATGGCAACGTGGGGAAAGGGGTAGCCACCAGCCGCTTGATCAAGGGTATTACTTTCTCCCCACAAGAACTCAAGCAAAATCACTCATTTTTTATGAGTTGAGTTGGGTGACCCCCTGTCGGGTTCAGCGTGTGCCGGCACAAGGCACAAGTGGATCCCTTGATTGCCTGGAAGCGCTTGCCGGCAAAAAATTGCTTGTGAAAATCATGCAACCACACATCCTTCCTTTGACATTCCCAAGGGGCCTCTTGGGAAGCAAGAAGCTGGGCCAGTTGCCGGCGTTGCATCCCTCACGACGGACTCTAGAAGGCAACCAGGCTACAGCTTTCAGTGGGGCTGGGTTTCACAAACCAACAGTCTAGAACACCACAACCCCACCTGCCTGCTACAGTCGTCTTTTAGTGCAACGCACGGGTGGGTCTCATCGCATCCTGGCCCAATTTTTCTCCGCCGAGAGGCTCGCTCTTATTGGCCATCTCCTCCTTGCTGATGACATTCTTATTGAGGGCCTGGTGAGTGCGGTCGGACCGGGTTACAACCGCTGCAAGGGGAAGGTACTTTGCCAAGTCACATCAAATCCAGGGCAAGGATGAAACACTCAAACCTAAGCATCCTCCATGCAAGGATGCCGTTGTCACGTCCAAAAATGAGCCTCTTAAAATATCGGGCTACTATATCTTTAAGCCTCTAATTTCAGAATCGCCCTTGCCTACCAACAGTGCCCCGCCATGCTAACGGCCAAGCTCTGGGCGATATGTCAGCCTAAGGACAGAGAAGAAGCTGACTTTGAGAAATTTTCCACAGGTATGCCTGAGTCGACCAGAAACCAGCTCTTTCCCCTGGGTTCGTGGTGGGTGTGTGGAAAACAAGCCCAGAAACAACGGTGAAGAGTTACCCAGACACTGCCCAAATGTTCAGCACCAATCAGTCAAGCCAAAAGACCGTAAAAGGTTGGCCCTGGAAAGGGGCAACAAAAGGAACCACGGCCAATTCTCCGCCCAGCCGTGTTCTGATCATTGTTTCGAGGTTCGGCCCATGTTCCACAAAGCATCCCTAAGCACCGACCCTCCTGATTTGTGAGGATTCTTCGTGGTTCCCCCCACAGAACCTGCGAGGTTCGGAACCCACCCAGCACGGCAAAAACCCGGCCTGCTTGGCGATCCGCGCCAGCTTGTCCAGGGCGCGTTCCTTGAGCTGACGGGTGTCTAACGCTACGCGCTAACCAGGGAGTCTGGAAAACCATCTCATTTGTGTGTTGTGGGGGGATAAGCAAGACATGGACAAATTAGCACCCAGCAGACACAATACCTACAAACTTAACAGAGCATGGTTGTTTGATCGGCCACCAACAAAGCCATGAGGAGTTGTCTTCGAGGGAAAGGCCCCCGCGAAGATAAAGAGACAAAGGGAACCCCTTGCGGGTCTGGGTGTTGGAATGGACCTCACGTCGGCAGAAGCCAAGTGTCAATGAGCTCCAGCTCGGTGGATCGGGTCTCGTCGTCCTCGTCCGAATCCGAGGACTCTGCCGAGGAGCAAAGGTCCATCAAGGACTGCGCGTTCTTCAGCAGGCCGCTGAACATTTTCTCCTTGGTCAAGCGGTTCAAACCCCCCAAAGTTCGGCTAGCTGCAAAAGCAGGTCCATGCTTGCAGGGACGCCATGCTGAACTGGGACGCGCTTAAAGAATATCTTTGAAGGAAACGCCCCAGCTGCGCTCTTCACCCATCCCTTCAGCTCCTCGGCGCTCTTTTCGCCTCGAAGGCTCTACGCCAGTGCCTCGGCCGAGGCGCCAGCGGGCGCACCATCATGACATTGAGCACGCGGCCCAGGTCGAAGGTCATAAGTATCATGACGAGCACGATGACCACCACCAGCACCACCTCCATGATGGCCTCGTTTTTTTTGTTGCTCGCTTAACATGTTTCAGCCTTCGCACATGAAGGGGAACCCAATAAGCCAAAACACATGTTTGCCCCTACTTGGAGACAAACTCAATTGAAGGAACCAAAAAGTACACAAGCACTGCAGGGTTGTAACCAGCCAAAGCGAAGAACAGAGGAGGTAAGAAGCCCCCTAGCTTTAACACACAGCCGCCTTCAGCTGGTGTAAGGCGGGGATCCTGGGATCTCAGTTGAATGTTGAATAAGGTTCACGACATACTCAGTTGCCCAGTTTGGACCCAGAAACCACGGGTGATCACCTTTTGGGGCGACTGGAAATGGGGCATGGGAAAACCAAAGGGCGAAAAAGTTGATTCACTTTGGGCAAGTGAGAGTATGGTCCACATTGGCCAATAATTAAACATTCTACTTTTGGCTGAGGTAGTTCTCGGCCAGCATCGGCGTTTCCGTTTCCCGCAAGCGTCATGTGCAGAGTTCTCTCACCTGCGGCTGGTGCTGTAGATGTCGGAGGGGCTAGGCTTCATCCATGAAATTCCAGACGACACAACCAGCTGGAATGAATTGAGGTGCAACTCACTTTGCCTGTCACTCACGTATGACACCGGCATTCCTCGAGTCCCAACACCGTCCCGTTTTCGCGCGATGGAGATTCCCCAAGGCTAAACTCTCGGTTGGAACCCCGGCTGCGAACCATGAGGCCCGCCCCAGTCGTCAGGGCTCTTAACCACAATCCTTTTGAGCGGTCCAAGCCGAAGAGCGGTTTTGAAAGGGAATGTCCGCGGTCGAGCCCGCCCTCATCCATTTTCAAGTGAGGGATCTGTGCAAAGAACCTGGTGTTAATTGGACTTCTCCCACGGTCGCTTTACCAGGTAGCTGCCCCTTGACACGTTCTATATTCACGCTGACATGTCATAAGGACACTTTCCGAAGGTCTGCTGCGCTTCAGCTCGAAGGGTCAGATCTCCCGATCAACTTCGGGCACCGAACGCCCATTTGCGAAACACAACTCTAAGACTTGGAGGGTGGTTTTCTTGGCACCGCAGAAAAGAGGTCGTCTACAACCATAATATGAGTATGTGTCAATTGTGTAAAAATAATTAAATAGAGGGAGTTCCCATTCTGCTTCCGTTCAAGCCACCGAGCCGCAAACAAACAGGCGCAGCCATATTTGAGCTTGTCACAAAATAGGGGTGCCCTCAGGAATCGAGACACCCAAAGGTGGTTGTAAACTCTCTGATTGGGGTTCACTCGGTTTATAGCCCTATGTATAGGTCATCCATTGCCCACATTGAAAACGCTGTCCAAGGAGCGGAGATCTGGCTCGCGCCCGTGAAGTTAAAGAGGATTCCCGCCTGGATGAAAATGAACATCCGCAAGGAACGTGTCTTTTCCCGGCCCTGAACGGGGCTGAGTTATTCTTTTGAAATAAGGATCCTAGGGACTGGAATTGTGACATGATATATCCCAAAGCCACCTGCTTTGCAAGGATTTCGATCCTCTGCATCAGCTGGACACAATTTTGAAGTGGCCCAGATGCATCCTCTAACGCTGCTCAAAGGCTGCGTAATCTATGCCAGAAATAAATCACACATTGCCATGTGCGGTGAGGAGCCCAAAAGTCGTGTGGCTTGCCAAGAAACGCGGCACCACCCAAAAAACGTCGTTTGGGGTGCAGGACCTTTGGCAAATCTTCGGCCTCCAGGGAACTGACCAAGGGTTTTGACCAGCGCGGTCAGAACAATTGCATGTATCCGTAGGGTATATTCAACACACACATACAATTCGAGACTCACACACACACACACACATAGAAAGAAAGAAGCTGCGCAGCGCCCTTGTCGGTGTTTTGGCAACCCAACGGCCAAACTGTGAGCTTTGCACAAGCGGAGAAGTAGCAAACCCCAAGTAGCATCGAGAGTTGATCTGAAGGAAAACCTGCTTGAATCAGTTCGGCCCTTGACCAAACTTGGCAAAGGGTAGACGAGGATCTTGCAAAGGCCTGCAAACTCATATGAGCCACGGTCAGCAAGTATCGCTTTTTGCCAGGGGGCATGGGAAGCTATTAACTCCCCCGGTTTTCTGGGACATTTAGTGACTCCCACCTCTCAAATGGACCATGGAGTAGGACTGGGCATTTACTGCCAACAAACTTCTGCCTGGCAAAGACCCAGAGATTAAACTCTTTTGGCCGGTTACCTGAGGTCAGAAACTGGCTTGGACACTTTACCTGGGTCAGATTCACTAAATTCTGACCGAATTTGAGGAAACCCGAAATGGGTGGTTTCCCTTTGCAAGTTCCCTTTCAAACATGCATCTTCTCTTGGGATCACACTTACCGGCAGAAAAGACAATCCAAGTCGTCTCTAGGAACGTCCCCCACTATCCTCCAATTTACCCGCGGGTGCTAGGTTTGGGTTCATGCTGGTTTGACTCTCTCCTCCCAATTGCAGGGCACAGTTCAAACTTTGTTGAACCCCTGCTGAAAGTCGTTCCCATGGTGCCCCACAAGCGAGGTAAGGGCGGTCCCTATAATATTTACGCATCACCAATCCAATGGGAAACACTCAGATCAGATTTGCCTTGCGCAAAGCCAGCATCCAAAAGTGTAAACACCTTTTAAAGTGGCAACTAACCAGAAATGGAGCTTGAAAGCCTGACAATCACAACTCTGATTCGTGGAGGAGCCCATTCAACTCCCTAGCAGGAAGACTGCCCAGAACGGGTAACGACTTCTCAACCAAATGCCCAACCAAGTTAAGCTTCTTTGGTTCTTTACCAAAACGATGCAGAAACCTGTTAGGAAGCAGTTTGAAGTCTGACAACTCAACAGGTAAGTGAAGGATGCCCTACATTAAGGTTGGCGCTCTCTGTTCAAAGGGAATCTATGGTTCGGGCACGTAGGAATATCCCTTGACAAATGCAAATCCCACAAGAGGAGTGTGTGATTCCCATTCTTTTCCACCATTGTATTTCCCAGAGCGACTGTGCTTTCCTTGGTTTCTTCGTGGTTTTCTAGCAAGAACACCGTCCTGCGGGGTTCCTTTGTGGTGGTTTGTAGGAAGAAGGAGCTCTGGATTCAGAATGGTGGGAAGCAACCCCTAACCCCTCGAAAACGCGTTGGTTTGCCAAAGACAAACAACCAACCAAGTAACCAAACAAACACAAACAAACAAACAAACAAACAAGCGCGAATCTGGGAAGTTACCTCTTGGGCCTATCTTTAAGGCATATACAATGTTTCTGGGAACCAGGGTGGTGATAGATAGAATGGCCGGCCAGGGTCCTTGTTGCTTTTTGAAGACACAATTCTGTTTGGCTGGTTTTCTCTTTTTTTGTTGGTTTTCTAAGGGTTGCTCCAGGACGGCTTGGACGTCACGCAAGGCGCTTCGATCGATGCGCCTTGATTCCCTCCTTGCAGGCGGGGCGGTCCGTGAGGCAAACGGGGACCTCTACCAACAACTGGTTCCGGATCCGCGCGGGGGCCGACACCTCGGAGGCTTTTCGTGCTTCAGAACCAAGACAAAAGCGCATATGGGTATGTTTGAAGAGGACCGACCCAGAATAATGTTGCGAATTCTGCTGTTGGTTTAGTGTGGCTGACCCTTTTGAACCCACCATAACCCACCACAAAAGGAATACATGTAGTTCCAAGACCCCTGCAGCATTTTGCCATATCCTGACCCCATGATGAGGATCCCTTTCGTAGAGGGTTTTGCGGCATGTTCAAATCCTGTGTGGAAGGCTTGCAATATTCCGCAGCTAGAGGCACCACCTATGTACGGAATATACATACCACGCTATACAGCTTGTTGGGGAAAATTCGATGGTGCCGTTCGCCCCTTCCCATTTTGGGCTTGTCATCCCCTTTACCCACAAGGCAGTGGTGCCGTCTAGATTGCCCGAACAAAAATCCGTTGATTGGTGCCATCTCTGAAGGAATTGCCCAATGTATAATTGACATCTCCATATTCACCGGGCGGTTCTCAAGTCCACAGCCCGAAGCAACGTTTGCAAGTCCCAAGTTGGCCCTTTGGAACCTACGGAGCCCAAAAGGTCACCCGTCAACCTGCCAACCGATAGCCCACCCAAATCCGAAACCTTTGCCCTACCGGCCTTTTGCTCAGCAATGTGATTTGCAGTAGTGATGACAATGCGATATCGGTCGACGATACTATGCAATGGGTACACACTTGGCTCCAAATAAAACATGTCCATTTCTTGTCTGTGAACAAGACCAGCTGACTACAAGTTGGCTCAACGGGGGTGCAGCTCCTACACTCACACCCGGGCTTGCGATTTTAATCGGGCTGAAGGGCTGATTGGTGCAAGGTGAACACGGCCGACCCCGGAGTCATCCCTTTTTCCATGGAAATCTACAGGTCGAGTGGGCACCCATGAAGTGGGAGCCGGGAAGCCACGAGGTATGAACCGCTACCTTAATGACACGTGCTATCTGAGCAAATGTTCCTAGGTGGGAAATAAGACCACTCCCAAGCGTGGAGCTCGTGTTACCCCCCCGTCAGCTCTGCGAAAGCTGGGGCACGGGGGAGTCTAGCAGAAAGCTGAAGCCCTCCAGCGCGAAGGGCGCGTAGTCGTTGTTCTCGTAGAAGGCTATCAGGCTGGACCTTGGCCAAATCCGCTCTTCACATGAATCCGTCTCTTGTCAATTGGCCGCTCAACAAGCCAAAACAAGTGGAACATGTCCTTTCCCAAACCCTCATTAGATCAAACGCTCAATTGTCAAATAAACATGTACCCATCGCTCGCACCAGGGACAATCAGAATCAGGTGTATCCGAAAGAAATAGATTTGTTGGAACCCATGGAACTGGTCACCCAAAACAGGGTCAAACTTCCAGTGGGGGTGTTTGGATGTGTCGCCCAGGCGCGTTTCTGCTGCGAAGCGAGTCTGGTTGGTCGCCTCGGATTCATCGGACGAAAAAGACGCCGGGTTTTCTTGCGAATTGAGTCGTGATTGGACTTAGGCACCACCACTGGCAGCGCAACTACATAATCTGTTGGTTGGTTCCCCACTACCGCAAACAAGAAATACAACACCCGCATGTTGGTTGCTTTGTCTGGACCCCCTGGCTTCCCTGTCAGGCCACAGCCTTCACCACGTATCCACTTGTTCGAATGCCGGCCGTTTGACGCAGCCTCTTTGAGTCCAGGTGTCTCGAGGACTTGCTTTCGGGAGCCAGGGTTGGCTACATGGGTTTGACCGTGAAGGGAAACCAAAAGGTTGTTCAAACCCCACTTGTCCAGCGACTCTGTCAAAAAAGGACTCTTTTTGGGGCTCACCATTTTGATGGGGAAGCAACCTAAGGGAAAACGCCTTGAAAACCACTGAGCAACTGGGAAAGCGTCTGAAAATATGTATCAAGCGCTTGGCCAACCCTGGACGGCCGGCTCCTTCCATCACCCATGGTTCAAGCACACTGCGGGAGAAGGGCACTCATGCAAACAGCCCTGCGTCCAACATGACAGCAACTGGCGGAGCCCAAGCAACTGGCTTGAAGAGTTCGCACTTAGTTGCCATTAAGCCTCATTTCAAAGGGGGGTGTTCCTACCGACTGCACCCGAACGGTGAATTTGCTTCGTCAAGGACAGATGAATCGGGGCTGGAGCGGACGAGTTCGACCTTTGAGGCGAAAGTGTTGGTCTTGGCAGCAGCCTTTGACATTCCAGCTGGGCAGTCCACGGCAGTTTTGAAGTGGCACTCATACTTTTGCACCTTCTTGGCAGTCAGGCTGTGACGCGAGAAAGCAAACCCTTTGTTCAAAGGGGGAGGGTCCGGGGGGGGGGGGGCTTGCCCTTAATCTATCCGTGAATGGAGGAAGTGTCTCAGTACCAGATAAGCAGGTCAGGCGTCCAACAACAGGATCCCCTTTAGCAATTGCCCTGGGGAAAGTCCAAGAGCCATAGCTTGGGTGTTTTCATGAATTGAAAGGCCAATTTGGGCCACATGAAATCCCCGGCTTAGAGCCCAAAAAACCGGTAGCTGCCCAGCTGCCCGCCTTCTTGTTCTTGGCCCTTGGTGGACCCTTAAAAGGACCGGGTCCCCTACGGAAAAAAATCGGAGGTTCGAAGCACCCAGGGAGCTGCCCGCCAAGCTGCGAAGGCCTCCTCCAAGTTCCGCGCCCACAGCACCATGGACTGATCCGCGCGGGGGTACACCGGCAGGTCCAGCCTCCGTCAAAAAAAAAAAAAAAAAACGGCTATGACCGGCTCCCCGCGCAAAAAGGTGGCTGAAATGACTGAACTTTTGTTGGTTGCGTTTTTTTGGTGTCCAACCAAAAGTGTAGGGAAGGAAGTGAGACCCCTGACAAGGAGCAAAAGCATGCTCTTGGTTCCGGGGGGGCCTTTGAAGACATTGCACTAGCCAGAAACAGCGGGGTTTGTCTTTTGGCCACCATCAGTGGATGGGCATCCCAAGTGCAACGATTTGTTGACCACTTTGTTCAAGGGTAGTCTCAAAAGGACCCCCGGGCACGAAATACTGCAAGTGCGCCCTAGGGAACAAGCATGTTTTGACTGGAGCACCCTCAAACACGGTGCGTGGCGCAAACCCCCATGAAAATGATGTAAACGATATGCAAAGGGCCCCCAAACATTCATACCATACCCACCTCTGTAAACAATCACAGGTCCTGTTCATCATGATAGAGTTCACCTCACTGGCTGAGTGGATGGCCCAAAAAAATCCAAACTTTTTGTTTACCACTAAAATGGTCTTCCCAAAAAGTTTAAAGTTCATAAACTCAGGAAGTGAGTCACAGCGGGTGAATAACGGAATAACTATCCACACTTTTACGATCCGTTTCCGATGGCTTCCTGCGAGGCAAGGGGGTGCCTAAAGCCAAGAACCAAGCAGGGCGAAGAAATGATCGGCGGGGCCTTACGGAAGACAAAGGGAAACCAAACGAACACGTTGACCGAGTGCCCTTTTTGTTTTGAAGGCACCGAGCAAAAACAACCGTGAAACAATGTTGCTCCCCAACCAGTTGCACGGTGAGCCTGGTGGAAAAAGACTTGGCACCCGTTTCGCTGTTGCCTTTTTTAGTGGAAAGCTCACTTGGGTGGAATATGGTGGAATCCAGAGCCACTACCAAATTTGATAGAAATGGTTCCTGAACAAACGTCTACTGTTGCTCGCTTGGTTTGGCAGGTGTGTTGCGCCAAAATGGTGAAAACCCCGAGTGAGCTGCTTCCCTCGACATACATTCAGATCATCCCGGTGGAGCCTCTTAATGCTAACCTGGGAGTGAATTCTAGACGCTGGCCCCAGCCGAGATAGCTTTCTCTCTTGAGCACCGGGGACACAACCAGGGGGGAGGCGATCCTATGATCCTGCGCAAGATGATCTAACCACAAACAAGCCGAGCTGGTTCTTGTTGGAGGGCGTTCCCCCCAAGAAGGAATCGGGGAAGGTTCATAATGCTCATCTCTGAAATGGGACACCTGGTAATCATCACAACATCAACCGGCAGAGGTTTGCTAAGCCTAGTTTTCTGTTATGGCATACACCTCCCCCTTCTGGCTGCTGCTTTCAAGCTCTTACTTGCTCATTTGCTCGCTGAACAGCTGCCATCCCCTCCAGTTTGCCCGTCTGCATGTGGTGTCGGTACAAATGTCCCAGGGGCAAAGGGAGAATGGCGATCAGGAAGATGGTGAGCATAGCGACTCCTCGGCCAATCGGATTTGACATCCCTCCAGCACCCCGAGCGATGCCGCTTGGAGAAGGATACAAACAGTTGTTGGGGGCTCCGGTGCTGGTTGTGGTCATCTGTTCGTTCGGAGCAACCTGCAACCAGCTAACAGGTGGAAACAAACGGCTTCGCCACTTTTGGAAGGTCACTTTTTGAAGGGTGGCCTTAGCTGGCCTTAACCAAAGAGCGCGGTTCCAGACCCATGCGTCTGCGGTTTCCCTGAGTTCCACGTTCTATTCGAGTCTTTCCGGCCAAGGAAACGTGGCACCCTGCTGGTGAACCTCTTCATTGGCCAATATTGGCCAGCAAACTAAAAACGTATGACGTATGCAGTCCGCTTTTAAACATGACTTGGCCCACATCTGGCCGATGAAGGGAACCGGGAAAAAAGAAGAAAAACACAAACGAATTCAATTCATGCCTTCGACCTGCCGACACGAGTCCCCCACTTCTTTGAGGAAGTCAAGAAGGTGAACACCCTTGGCAACCAAGCAGGGCTGAAGCAAACACGATTTGAACAGCAAAGACCCCTCTGAATGTGCTCCGTCCAATTTGCCTGACGGTCAAGGTGGGGTTGGGGCCAGAAGGGAAAAAGAGCCCCTCAAATTCAACCATAGACACAGGACTTGTGTGGGACTTGTGTTTCTCAAATTCCAGTCATTTTGCCAACGCTCATGTTTTGATGACCTCCATCTGCCAGCATTGCGCCCAGTGGCGGGTGGCAATTGAGGTGGTAATGCGCTGGGCCAACACTTTGGCCTGGAACCCCTTGTCGCTGCCTGCGCAAGCGAGTTTGCACGCAGCAGGGTAAGCAAGACATTTTTCCAGCTGGCTTGGATTCTGAAGCCAGCAAGCCAACTTTCGGTGACGGTCGGCAGGCCCGCCTAAACTCCCCTAACAACATGGACTCCTGTCACAACCCAGGACCTTCCCTTAGGTCCTTGCTGGTCCGGAACGGATGGCCATGGCACTATGCGATGCTGTCCCCGCCTTCGGGGGCCCGGAAGCAGCACATCACCAGCCTAGCTGGGGATGGCAACCAAATTAAAACTCAGCAAAGCTTTTGGCTTGCAAAAAAGGAAAGTCAGAACGTTATTGTAGGGAGGTAGGTTATTGTAGCAACCCCCTTTTCAGGGAGCCACCTCCGGTCAGGGAAGTAGACCAACAGTCAAACAACAAAATCGGAAAAAAATGGGGTGCTGAAGAAAGTGCTAACCGAACGTGCTGACACATCCAATCAAGGCATACAAGACGGCACAGGCCAAACAAACAAAGCTATATAACCGGAATTGAAGTATCTGGCTGCACTGGTTGAAAACCTCCGGTTTGCGATCCGTTTGCCCATGGTAAAGTAGTGATAGAGACAATCCCTGCTCCATCGCGATTCGTCCCCACAAAGCTAGGCATTCTGTGAGTGCGCCAATTTTGCGGGTTGCCTCTTTTTGCATGGTTTAGAGGGAAACCACAACGAAATCGAAATCCGAAGCCATTGTGGGGAGTTTCCTAAAAGAAGACACACTCAGGTGCTCTCCCCCCCTGCCCACGTCAAGCCCAGCGGCTTGAAAATGCGCCCGGCCCTGGCGCCCAGTTTGGCCGCTCGCGCGGAGCGCAGCACCACCGCGTGGACCGTGTCCTTTTTTCCGACTCGTCGAGACTTGAGGAGTCAGCTCGAGGAAGGCACAAGTCAGCACACATCTACTGGTCGAAAGTCCATTGAAAGTCGCATGTCCAGCGCCCCCGCTAGACGAAGGGAACCCTTCTGGGGTTTATCATTCTGAGGTTTAAACAGGGGTGCCGCTGAACAAGTGGGACATCTACTGGTTTCCATGGACCCCCGTTGGAGGCTCCAACAAGGTTGAACCTCTCCCATGTATCAGATACAACAGGGTTAGTCCATCCTTATTGGAAAATAAAATGAAATAGTCCCACTTTGACATGTTTATTTTGCACACTCGCGTTTTCACAAAATAAAGTCGGGGGGGTTCAACTCGGATGGTGATTTTGGGCTCACCATGGATTCCTTGAAATCACCATGGTTTCCGTAAGGTTTTGAACCTCCAGGCAGGCTTCGGACCGAATCCTCCAGGCAGGCTTCGGTTTCCTTTTGGTTTTCAAAACCAAATACGAAGCAAAAGGAGTCAGAAAACCCATTGTGCGATCAAAGTAATGATTCTTTGACCGCCCTCCCGCCCCCCCTAAAGTTAACATCGTCCAACTCCACACTGAATTTTGATAGACTTAAACAGTGCCATGTCTAAAATGTAGTTGCCGCAATCCAACATTTTCCAGGTCTTGGTTGGACTTGGAAAAAAACACTTCCTGGGGAAGTGGCGGGTTACCTGATGTTAATTTGACATGAGTTCAGTCCAACTTTGAAGGGTTTTTCACCGAGGCCAAAAAAACAATTAGGCTTAATGGAAAAAGGGGGTTGGACTGAAATAAAGTAGATGACTTATTTTAGGAACCGAACCCGCCCCAACTTCATTTTGAGCCTGCAACGGGGGATGCAACGGGGGGTCCATGGATCGAGGGTCTGGACCCCCATCCCCGAGGCTTCTCCAGGGGACCATGCCTTCTCAGTTCTTGGAACCGCTCTAAAGGGCGCTACACCCAGACATAAATTTACTTGATGATTGCTTTCCCAGCTGTCCCCCCCTCACACGAAGGTTCAACGCACTGAGACCTCTTTCTCTTTAGGCGCTGTTTCACAAGCAATCTGGGCCCCTGGGACTGGAAATGGAACCCTGTTGTTTTCCCTGTGGTCAAAAACCAGCTAGGATCCCCAAGAAATAACAGGGGATCCGATCAGGGCGACGCAGAACCGGCTGGGGGGAACCGCCCGAAAAAAAAAAAAAAAAAAAAAAAAAAAAAAAAAAAAAAAAAAAAAAAAAAAAAAAAAAAAAAAAAAACTGAGAAGGCACGATACCCCGGGGAAAAGCCGATGTGTGTTTTTACTGTAAGGTACCTCATTTTTGGCCATAGGCTTTTCCCAAGTGGACAGTGCCTTCTCAACTTGTTATTTTTTTTGAAAAATAAAAATAAAAATGAGCGAGCACGCAGAGGTTGGGGGAGCACGCAAACCCGGAGAAGGCCCGCAAAACCGGAGAAGGCCCGCAAAACCGGAGAAGGCCCGCAAAATCCGGAGAAGGCCCGGAAAAAATATGAGTCTGTTTTGTTTGGCGATGTGTGACGTGCAAATCCGCATCCATGGCTGCTGGTGATGCCTGTGCTGCTGCTGATGCTGGTTATGCCTTTGATGCTGGTGATGCCTCTGAACTGGTAATGCCTAAAAGTATCAGGCCAGAGCCAAGGCTGACAAACCAACATGCCAGCCCTTGAGAAGGCACGCTTATCTGGGGGAACCCGCAAAATCCAGAGGACGCGTGTCCAGACTTCCGAATGGAACGGAGGAATCCCTGACACACACACACACACACACATTTTTGGGAGCGATATCAATGTCACTCCACTGTCAGTGGGCACGGTCAGGGTCCAACACAAATGCTTCAACAGGTTAATAGAGTAATAGACATATATATAAATATATATGTGTCTCTTGATTAACCGAAGTCTGTGTTTGTTATGGCGTTATTAAGCAGTGGGAGGGGGATTGGAACTCTATCACGTTCAAGGTGCGTAGTCCCTCATTTCGACCCTTGCAAAGGACGGGACAATTCGTACAAAAGCTGATTTCCTTTTTAATTAAGGGGCCACTAAACAAACAGGAACTCTGAGGGCCATGTTCTTCTCTTCCTGCTTGGCTGTTTGGTGGGGGGTACCCATGCCCCAGTCGGGAACCCCAAGAAAGGGAGTCTTGGGAGTGTCACTGAACAACGGAAATGATGGAGTTTGAGGGTGTAGAACTGGCAACGACGGGTTCTGCCCAATGAGGGCCGCATTTCTTCGGACCCGGGAGGAAAGCCATGGGCATCCATGGCTCCACACCGCCCATGAGGAAGGAGATCTCCAGAGCCATGGATGCAGTGCCCAAGATGTCCATGGCGAAGAAGAAGGACCAGCCTAGCGCGTTCAGAAGAAGGTTTCCCTTTCAGTAGCGTGAAAGCAAATGCCACAAAGTCCTTTTTGGGTAAAAATCCCTAGTTTGCACCACACAGGGGCAAAGTAGATGGCAGAAATCCTATTCTCTGGCCAGAGGATAACGATAGAGGTTATACGCAACCTAAACAGCTTCATCTAAATTGGGTGCGAAAGGGGAGCTTGCCGAGTACACTTGGGTGAACGTTTGATTTAATTGGATACAAGGGGGTGACCAAACCCAACTGGAGGCAACTTTTGCCCAGGACCCAAAGCACCAGTCTTCACTCCCCTCCAACAATGCACCAATGAGTTTCTTGCAGAAACAATCTTTCAGGAAACCCTCCCCTCAGTTTGGTTCCATGTTCGTGCTAGAACACCGTAAGAAATAGGTAGATGGCTAATATGCATTTGTCAGGTTGCTCTAAGGTCAAGGTGTTCTGAGGTTTGCTTGCATGTGCATGTTTTTTGTTTTAAGAAAACAACATCCAAAAAAACACATATCCTCTGAGGAGGCCCCGGAAAAGCGAAATCAGTCACCAAAAAAAAAGCAAGAAAGGGCACATTCGGATGACTCCGCAGCCGACCTTCCCAGCCGCTGTTAGACAAAGGTCGTTCGTTGCATCCCCTCCCAAACTGAACATCAAACCTGCGCAGACACGATAATTGTTGCTCCCAGGTATATACTTTGCGCAACCTTCCTACGGTACAAGCGACCGCCCTAAGCGCATCGTGCGCCCGAAACGCACATCACTACATGGCCACGCAGTTTGCACAAAGGCACATCACATGTCAAAAAGGCACGTCACATCAACGCAAACCAATTGGCCCAGCCACTTCGACGAACAACCCCCCAAATTACATATTGCATGGCCAAACGCAGTGAGTTCCATTGTATGAATCCTAGCTCGGGAAATTATAACTTCTCCGCAGTTGTGAGCAAACCACACGATACGTCTGTCTGCGTGGTGATGCGCCTTTGGGCATGCGGCTTGTAGCCTTATGCCCAGTGTGAGCCGATGCCCCTCCTTGCAAAACCCAAGGGCTACCTTACGCAGGCGCCTCGTCGTACACCTGTTTCCCTGGTTCGCGCACAGCGCACAAAGCCAAGTGTAACCCCCCACTCGGCTGCACATGAGAACAAACAAGCGGAAGAACGATTGGAATCCATGAAACAACAAATCATAACAAGACAAGTTTCTATGGGGTTAAGACAGACAATGTATATATTGATATGTGCATACTTGAGCCAAACGTCGTTTCGGGAACCTGACCATGAGTGTTTCCTCGCTAGACGCAGGCCAAGCTGCGATACCAATAGCTGGCCATGTAGTTCAGCGTTAGCTCCACAAGGAACATGACAGTGGCCAGCACCTTCGTCCATGGCAATGGAAGGGGGTCGCGGGGCTAGTTTGCCCAAACATCAAACGATGATCAGCCAAAACTTATGGTTCATACATGACAGTGAAATTCTAGATGTTATTCAAAGACCCAAAGCCGCTTGCACATTGGTAATCTGGTCCTTGGGCAGTCAAACGACTTGTCCAGTTCCAAAATCAGGGCAACCCAAAAATTGGTTCAACCTCTTCGGCCCAGCCCAGGCATTTCATCCAGTTCGGGTCAGTTAGGGTGCGAAGGGAAGGGGTGCCTTGGAACCAGACAGGAAAAAAGCTTGAGGCAAAGTGTCAAGGGTGTCAAGTGGTTCGGTTTCCCTCCCCAAGTTTGTGTGTCATTTTTCTGTTGGGGCGGCGGCGGCAGATTTGAGGGGAACCCCTTTTGGATTCCGTGGAAGCTTCAAAGGGCACGTTGCAAGTGTCCAACAAAAGGACTTTGATTGGTTGGGTGTCAGCCCCCTTGTCGAAAAAAAGCCCCAACCCGCTACAAGAACAAAATAACCTAGAAACACGCTTCGGCTTCAGCTTGAGCAAAGACTCGATCAGAGGGCAGAAATTCGGCCTCTGGTGAAAAACTAGGCAATTCCAAGCTCTCTACCTCTGCGTCTTTACGCTTCGAGCACCGCTGGGATAGTGGGGGGGGCAATGTTCTCTTGCTGGTGCTCAGTAGGGAATTCCCATGGTTTCAACGCGCCAATAAAGGACCAACAAGTCTGTATAGGGGGCTGAATTTTTCAGGTTGGCTTGAAGAGCAACTCACTTCCTGAGTGGATTGGCTAAAGTCTGAGCTCTTCTTTGCAACTAAATCTCAGTTGCCCAAAGGACCCAGAAACCGTTTGGGCCATGACCAAAAATGGACCAAAAACGGAAACCAAAGGGCAAAAGGTCGGCTAGGGGCGAGTGAGAAACTGGTCTTCCCAACAAGTGTCAAAGTTCAAGAACTCAGGAAGTGAGATAGCCCCCCCTTTTCTTCTTGCCGGGTACAGGGTCCATCAAAGCAACATCCTCCAATTCATTCACTACACAAGGAACTCTCTCAGCTTAGCCCGAGTTCACGGCAAAAGCCAAAGGCCCATTGCTTTGAAGCCAAAACCTGCGACTCTAAGCCAGCGGCCATCACCAGGTCCTCGATGCGCGGCTCTGTGCTTAAACCAGGATACGCGGCTGGACTTTGAGAAAAATCGTGCTTCAAACAAAGGAAATCAGGCATTGGTCTGAATGGGTCCCTCAGAGGGCCATCCTCAAAATACACAACAAATTGTGGTTTAAAGGGACACCGCCCCCTCCCCCCCCTCCCGGAAAAAGGAAGCACCGCGCCCGGAAAAAGAAGCAATTTTGAAAACTCATCAAAACGTCTGAGTGTTGATGACCCATTCTGTCCGATATCTGGGTTGCTCCAAGCTCCCCTGAGCAAACGGGCGATCGCCTGATGTTCGTTTAATGGAGAAGCAAGTGGTTTCAGAAAGGTCTGATGTCGACCTCGTATTTAGAGACCCTCGCGTATTTGCAAAATCCAAATCCCAGAACGAAATTAGAACCCCCTGTTAGGTTGTTAGATCTTGCGCTAGTATTATACTATACATGTGTTAAGTGCCGTTGCATTTCATGTAGAATGTGCAGATAAATCAATGCAGGTGTCAAGCAAGGCGTAAACATATATTGGAGCTATTCTAGGATAACATGCCTTCTAGTTGTTATGGTTTGCTTCGTTGGGCACGTGGAATGCCCAACGGAAGGGACCGAACAACCCAGGGTGGGGGAGGGGGGGGGGGGGGTGGACAGAATGCTCCACTTTTGGATCTCTCTTTGAAGGGGTTCTGAGCAGGGGTCTGAGAACCTTTCTCTAATGTCCCTGACTTTGTAAGAAACTTCAGTTTTCCTGGTCCCTCCCCCAAAAATAATAGGCAAATCCGAATATGTGGTCAAACCTACGGCTTCTCCTGCCTTCTCTTTCCAGCGAGCGTGCAGGCGAGAGTCTAAGATGGCCAGGCCGGCGCCGGTGTCCGGAATGTCCAGCAAGGTGAACAAGGGCCCACCAAACAAAGCCTCGGAAAGAGAGCTTGAGAGCTTTCGAGCTTTCGCTCGTAAGTGACATCCAGAAATGACTCGCAAAACGTGGGGTTTCAAAGCCGTCCCATCCTGGAAACTGCAATCTGAAGAATGGACTTAAGGGACACCACCCCCAAAACTAAGTTTGCGAGCCCCATAAAATAACAAGGAGCCCAGAATCTCGCAGACTCTATGGCTCCAGTGAAAGGCGATGAATTGTTGACGCGCCAAGGAAGACGCTGGTTACGAGAAAAAGTTTTTGCGCCCTCAGGGCTTCCCCCATGCGACTATAAAGGGATGAAAGGTTGTACCTGGAAGCGGGAACGTCAAAGAACTCAATACGAAGCTGCTACCTTTCTGATTCATTGATAGGCTCGGAGCAACCCTGCCTTAACGCAGGGCCCAAAGCTTCTACCAGCCCGCGCTTTTATGAAGCATGCCAGGTGTTGGGTTGCTCGTGAGCCAAAGGCCGGAGCCCATGTCCAAAAGGTTTAAGCAAAGTTTCGTTCGGAGAGAAGGCCGATTCGGACCCCCCAGAGACGGTGAGCTTCGCTTCCGTGATGTTTGGGTCCAACCAGAAGGTAAGTTGGAGGTCAAAAGGCTGGCTTGGGGATGAAGACAAAAAGTCCGCAAAACACCTGGAAGTTTGAAAAAACAACCCGCCACTTGTTCAGGTTGGCTTGGGGACACTTGAAACGAAAATTCAAGGGCCACCCTTTCCCCTTCCCCCACCCTTTCACTACGACCCCTCCTGCATTCAGTTCTGGGCGGGGTGCCAGAGGCTTCCCTTAGATCCCCCAGCTGTGGATTTCTTTTGCTGCTCAGCTTTAGCATCCTTTTTGCGCCTTCCAAGGAAAACTGCGGAAGGCATCACAGGCAAACCCTAGATTGACCGTTTTCCTTTGCTAGCCGGGCAGCAACGATCAAGGAAACCGCCATCACGTACTTGAAGATCTTGTTGTTGAGAACCTGGTGTCGTCGTGTCGTCTCCCGTCAAGGGGGCAACGTGCTGGCTCTGAGGGAACTTCGGGAAGGACTCCGAAGCGAACCATCCAGCTGGAAGGGATGCCCGAGGCCTTCCAAACCCCCAGGTGATACTGAGAACCTAGAAAGCCGGTTTGAAGAACTGGTCAGTCCCGAGGAGTCAAAGCGAGGTGGATTCAAGAATAGTTCTTGGGTTCAAACACGAGGCTGTTTGAACAGCTTGGTGGTAACATGCTACACCGGCCTGATGAAAGACCTACACATCCGGGCGCCAAGATTCTCGAAGGCTCGGAAGGGGGCGTCTCCGATTTCCAAGGAATCCTGAGAAGCCTCCGACCCCCAATCGTATGCAAAAAGGCGTAACATTCCCTTCATGAATGTACGCAAAGAGGACGATAAAACCTCAATGGGGTGTTGCCATCCATGTTTGTTGAACATACCCCTTGTGACACGAAAGTTGGCCATGACTACTTGGTCATACATGATCAGCGCACAGGATTCCCGAGGTTTTGCCCACAATGTCCATTTCCAAAAACACGGTGTCAACACTCAGCGGGGCTGGGGGGGAGGGAGGAGGGGGGGGAGGGAGCCCAAATAGGCCCTTACTAAGCCCTTAATAAGGCCTTATTTAGGGCTTATTTGGGCTCCCTCCCCCTCCCCTCCCTCCCCCCCAGCCCCCATGAAACACTGGGGAACCCCTGAAATAGTTGTTTTTTCCGTCAGGTTTCCCGTTCCAACACCCATCTCCCCACCCCCCGCCCGGCCCGGTCAGCCCACGCTCCGAGGCCCAGACATTGGTCGGGCACCTGCGGTCAGAGATGCCAGTGGCCTGTCTCGCCGGCAGGAGCTTCTCCTGGGAGGAGCCTCGCCAGTCGGACAAATCTCTCGGCCTGTGGCCATGGCAACGAAGCTGTTTCTTTCTTGCTTTCGGCTTCCTAGATTGGAGGGGACCTCAGCTTCTATCCAGTTGGTGGTTTGCATTGGTGGTTTGAAGGTTCGGGCTGGTTTCCCATTTGCCGTCCACAAGAACCAGAGGGCCAAATCCCCAAATTGCCAATTGGGGAGCACCTGACAATTCGAATGTGTTGCCACAAAAATCGGACCAGCGAGTGGCCACGGCAAGGGAAAATGCGGGCTTTTTGTCGTCCGAGTTGTTGTCACCCCAGTTTTCTGCAATTCCCGTAGTCCACGCTGCAAACTGTAGGTCAAAACCGTATGTTAGAGCATGGGCAACCCATCATCCGCAATCCGCAAGCAGCGTATAAACCACACCATCCGCTAATCATAGGGGATTAGGCTTTGAACAAGCTGGAATATCCCCCTCCCCCCCGCGAGCTTTTGTCCCAGCCATTTGAGTTTGTCCAAGTGGGCAACACCCCCAAAAGTAGGCATTGGTATCTTATATTCGGCTTCCATTAAAGACAGCCCAACAAAAGGTGCCCCTCGTCAATACAACACATTTGGCCTGACTTTAAACCAATCCCCTAAACGGCTTCCTCCTCAAAACATGACCAGTGGGTCCGACCGAATCCAGTCCCATCGCGTTGCGGACACCCCGAAAAGCCAGCAAGTCCGCATAAAGCGCCAAGGGGCGCCCAATGACATTGCCGGGCTTCGACATGGGCTCATGTGACGATGGGTGTCAGGTCGTCACTGTCACTAGTCGGTTTCCTCTGCGAAAGTGGCGGGTTGGTTCCTTCTGAAGGGTGTTTTCTACCAGTCTTTTAAAAGGGTCTCTTTTTCGCCTTATTTTGCCTTGAGAGGTCTGGCTGTGGCTTGCTTCCCAAGGGGAACGCCGCTTCTTGGTTGGTCCTGTAGGCAAACCAGGAAGCCTCTCTCATTTCAGAAGTGGCTTGGTGGAAGCTCCAAAGCTCAACCCTTGGAGCATGTGCATTCTGGTGCCTAAGGATTCAGAGAGGTGACCAGAGTTTACCCATCAAGCTTCCAACGTGCCCTCGCGTGTCTGGACTTTGACTCTGAGCATGTCGGGCCATGGCTGCAGGGCGTGCCTGTCGCGCCGCCATGTCCTTCCCCGGTCTTACCAAACCTTTTCAGTCACTGTACAGCCACTGCAAAGCAAGAAGTTGCCGCACCGTTTTTCCGTCGCCAAGCCAGTGCCTTCCCACGGGACCGCAAAGCACAGTCCACCAGCCGTTGCCTAAACCATCCAAAGAGCCCGCGAATAATTCGGCCGGGGAAATCGGTGAATCGCTGGAGCAACCCGGGGAAAGATGGATGCGAGCGGCTCTTGCCGAGAAAGTATGGACAGCTTGATGGCGATACCAGGTTATATAAAGCAACAGGGAACAGGGATGCCAAAACTCACGATGTCTAAAACCACCAGGAAAACAGCACTGCAATGGGACCCTCCCAGCCTTGGGTGATAGAGAGTCCGGACAAAAATGGCTAAACTGAGCAACCTCACGTCGAGTTCCTCTAGTAAAAATACAAAAACACAACGTGTGATGTTTACATCTGCATGTATCTTAAAGGGAACACTCTGAATACAAAAGGGCACACACACACACACGCCATGACTTTGGATACTTCATGTTTTGGTCATTGAATTCTATTAACATCCCACCCTCCAGCATGTGTGATGGTCATGGCGCCCTGAACGTCTATTCTTATGGTTGTCTAAAGTTCCCATTAAGGGTTGATGACCAGCCCTACCAACCCCAAGTAAAGGGATGCCATGGCACATATGCCCTACCCCCGAAAGGGGCGCACGTGTTTGAGTAGTTGACCTTAAATTGGCAACCCCCTCTAAAAAGAATGGTCGAAATGAAGCAACCCACTAGGTGTCAGGGTATGTCATTTACAGCACCCAGCGCATAGAACAAGGTCCCAGGCGAAAGCCGCCCTCGTTCGTTGTCTGGACCTGTGCTCAGCCCGTGTGCAAAGGAAATGCCCGGTGTGCAAAATGGGGGGGGGGCTGAAAAATCAACCAATGACCCTTCCCCTTTTGGTTTTCTCCTGGGCGAATTGACAAATATGGGCTATTCTGGACCCAGTTGAACAGCTTGAAGCCCTGAAACCCTGAAACTCCCGAGTTGGTTGAGGAGGAAAGTAGTTATGACTGGACAGGTGAAAACGGGGTCGAAAGGCCAAACCGCATTTCGGATTCAACACCTTGTTCAGTCCCCACAAGGGGGACACCCTCCCTTAATCAATGAGGGTGTTGTAGTTCGGGTTTCCAATGCTGAGGAACCGCAACTCTTAGAGTCTTAGAGCCTTGACTTCACATGGACCCACATGGCTTTGGTCCTCATACCAGGCCCGTACGAGCCACACACCCGCCCCCTCCACAAGAACGACCCTGAATCCTACCCATACGAGGGTCAGTCAAGAGGCACTCAACGTACCAAAGGTTGATTCGCTTTGAGCCAATCGATCTGAGCATGTCGCCCTCCACAGCGATCCAGCAGGAGGTTCAGCCTAAAGAAACATCCAAAGCAGCACCCGCCCGAACAACTCACCAAGCACTAGTCTGCAACTTGACAAAAGCACCCAAAGTATGCAAAGCACCAAAAGGGATATGTCTGGAAACCTGTGGCAATCCAGGTTTGCAACCCAGTCGGTGAGTTCACCGCAAGACAGGTTAAAATAAAACCTTGTCCCCGGGGAAATATTGAGTTGACTTCGTTGCTGCTGGGAAGGAGTCATTTTGGCTTTAGCTATATACTTTCCACTTCGGGCGCCTTTTCTCGTGGCTCTGTCGCGCATTAGTTCGTCCACTGGAAGGATGTCTTCGGTGGTGCACATCACACGCCCAACGGCGTGTAGCACGTAATTGCGTACAGGCATCCAGGTGTCCCAAAACTCGTTGAATCCCCGTTCCGGGGTGCAAAAGGCCTGAAGGAAGCGGGTAACATGCCTTGGCACATGGGCCCCAATCAAACAACTTCCCATGAACCCAGGCCTCCCCCTTCCGTGGACAAAAGGGTTTCTTTCTTGGCACTTGAAATCTTAAGGGAAAACTTGGAGAAGAAAGAAGGGGAACCCAAAGGCCTGGGAGTGGGTTGACAGGCCCCTGTGCACCGTGGGGGCGGTGAACCCCCACGATTTTTGGGACACACCTGGGAATTGCTGAGAAGCCCAATGCAATCCAATTGGGAAAAGACATGCAAGTTGGCATTGAAAAAAGGTGTCCACATGGTTTGAAGCTGACCTTTCGCTCTGACGTGTTTCATGGAAACCGTCCAACAAAAAGAACAAACACGAATGGAATCCACTGGGCGACTGGGAAAAGTGGGCTTTGGGGCATTGACATTCAGAGGCAGCTGGCGACCAGGTGCTGAAGGGGAGACCTGACGAACTCGCGAATTCGAATTAGAGAGATGGAGATCCATCAAACAAAAATAACGAAACCACAGGTAAAACATGCATTTTGCAGGTCCCTTCTTTTGAGACACGCCTATGCCTATTATGCAATGAGTCCCTCAAAAGAGTACGTCTGAGCTTCTCCAGCTGATTTATGAAGGAGCCCTTTTATTGTGGGCCCATGCAGTTTCCTAGCCAATGGGTGGCCATAACTGGGGCAAGCCGTGTGCTATCTGAAAGCGAATGATGTTGGGAATAGTTGGGCTCTTTGGCCTCCGATTTAGTAAGGGGGCTTCAAGTATCCCTTCTGTGCCCCCTGAAGTCTTCGAGATTCTAGTCAGTATTCTTGCTATACCACAATTTTGTTCAAGGGTTTTTCTTTTCGGATAAATGTGATAACACAAACACATCGAAGAGAACAACAGAAAACCCAATCAATGTTCAATACCTGAGGTGAACCCGCAGGACACTAGCCATTGAATTGGATTGATGGCTTGGAGCTTTGGGGGTGGGCTCCCCTTTGGTTGAATCTAGGAACAGGGGTTCAAACTCCACACCGCAGATCCCACCATTCTAGCTTACCTGACAAAAGCGGAATCACACTCCAGATTTAAGCGCGGTGCGAGGCTGATTCGTCCGAGGCTGATGTTCGCACGCTAAAATCAAAACTCTTTAGCCCATAAATAAACAGAACCAAAGAATCCAAGAAGTACTCCCCTATCCAGGGTCGCATGTTAGTTGCAGGGGAGAGATGCATGCCAATAATTAACATTAAGCCTTGCGAAACCAGCCAACCATTGGAAAATGCTGTTTTAATTTTTTTGTGAGATGTAGAGCAAGCAGCAGAGCAAGAAAATAGTGATCCCAAGTTTCGGGTGGGAAAAAAAAGCAAGGAAAATGTGATTTTAGAGCAAACAGTGGGCACCAAAAAAGCAAGAATGCAGGAAACAAGAGACCAGAAATAGCAAGAAAATAGCAAGACAATTGTGAAACAAAAAGCAATAAAATTGTGATCAACCCTCGAAACCAGTAAATCTGCAAATCACAGCGGGAGATCATTATTTTCTTGCTTTTTTGGAGTGGGACAATTTGCTTTTTGTTGCAGGCGGCGACCCTTGAAACCCGCAAATCTGCAAATCACAACGGGAGATCACTATGACTATTTTCTTGCTTTTTTGAAATGGGAAATCCCTTTTTTCTTGCTTTTTTGTGCAGGCGACAACATCCAAAAAAGCAAGAAAATAGTGATCTCCCGCTGTGATTTGCAGATTTTCGGGTTTCGAGGGTCATCGCCTGCCAAAAAAGCAAGGAAAAAGTGATTTCCCACTCCAAACAGCAAGAAAATAGTGATCTCCCGTTGTGATTTGCAGATTTCCGGGTTTCGCCTGCCAAAAAAAGCAAAAAAAGAGCGATTGTCCGCTCCAAAAAAGCAAGAAAATAGGGATCTCCCGTTGTGACTTACAAATTTCCGGATTTCGAAGGTCGTCGCCTGCCAAAAAAGAAGAAGAAAATAGTGATTTCCCGCACGAAAAAAACAAGAAAAACAGCGATCTCCCGTTGTGATTTGCAGGTTTCCGGGTTTCGAGGGTCGTCGCCTGCAAAAAACAAGAAAATAGTGTTTCCCACTCCAAAAAACCAAGCAAATAGTGATCTCCCGTTGCGATTTGCAGATTTTCGGGTTTCGAGGGTCGTTGCCTCCAAAAAAACAAGAAAATAGTAATTTCCCACTCCAAAAATCAAGAAAATAGTGATCTCCCGTTGTGATTTGCAGATTTCCGGGTTTTGAGGGTTGTCGCCTGCCAAAAATAGCAAGAAAATAGTGATCTCCCATACAATCACTATTTGGATCCTCGCTATTTTGAGGTGCCCAAATCACTATTTGATGACCATCTGATCACTATTTTCTTGTTTTTTTTGTGTCAACTGTTGCAAGTGAATCACTTTTTTCTTGCTTTTCAGTTTGCTCTTAATTTTCAGATTGCTATTTTCTTGCTCCAACCCTCACTCCCAAATCACTAAAAAACATATTTTAACCTCCCTCAACGGTTGGCTGGACGAAAACTCTTAAAATTAACATTTTCTCCCATGGCTCGGCACGAGCCTGACGAGCCGTTGCCTCTTGTCGGCTGACACGGCATGCGGCTACTTCCCAGCATGAGCATGGCACCCCTTTCCCCAAACAAACAACTCCCTTGTTAGGCACTTGTTGGTGGGATCCGCACCCTCCGGCAAGCTAAACAGAAACCGAAAAGGAGGTCCCACCCCTTTGTTGGGTCCAGGCGGGTAAAAGAACTTCTCAGGGCTCCAACAGGTACGGGAATCATACCCGCTACCAGACTGGGTAGGCTTGCATGCCAAAACTTGCTCATTCCCAGTTGTCACAAATCACCCTCAATGCGATACCAAGTAAAATGTCCATCCCCAAACCTACTCTACCCACCACTTTGAGGGGCCCGGAACGATGGTATCACAAAAAGCGTGATTCCTAAAACCCGACTTCCTGCAATCATGCGTTTGCTTTTGCTTCTTGAGGGTACCCGTTTTGAGCTTCGTTCAAGGGAAATCAAACGTATCTCCATGTTGGGGGTCGACCTACTTTGACGCACACCCATGTACCTCCCTGCGGTACCTGAGCCAAGCAAAACGAGATGCGACTGCCCGGGTTGCCTCGAGATATGCATCAGCTTTTTCTCGTAAATGCTCTCGTATTCGAACCTGAGCGCGTCCCCTGAAAGTCGTGCATGCGCTTTTACTTGCCAACCACCTAGTCCATGAGTGTCTCAAAAAGGTGCGATGGTTGACAAGGGAACTTCAATAGGGGTTTTAGGGGCTTAGGGGTCTTATTCGGGTGCTTTTGTTCGCTTTTTGTTGGCTTGGGGCGTGGAAAAGAGAGGTCCCTGAAATGGTTGGTGTCCTTTCGGTTTCCTTAAAACAAGCAACCCCTGCGTTTGGCCAATTGCCTCAAGTTGGAATGATTGGTGGCAAAACCATCCTCACGGCTGCCCTTTGCTCATGAGTCCCTTCTCCGCTGGAGGTTCTGCCCTTGCCCTGACCTAGTGACCTCGGTCACCCGAATCCTGAAACCGGGTTCGGATGGCGCCGGGGTAAACTTAGACGACCTTGGCACCGGCGAAGCCCAAAACGAAGCCCGGGCTACGTCCGCCGAATTGGGTAGATGCTGGCAGTATGCACAAGCAAAGCGATGATGGCTCAAGACAACAAATGGTTGTATATATAAGCCATGGTCAGGAGTGGCCCGTGGTCATGGTTTCGTTAACAGGAATCCTTGTGGCAGTAACAATCCGTACTAATGTCATGGACTGTTGGGGGGGGGGCCTATGAGAGGGGGGGTTATGTCCTTTATACATACGGGTCGCTTGGGTTAAGGACATGGTTATTCTTGGCGCATGGGAATTTCTTCAGTAACATAGCCCGAGTTCGTGTATGGACTAGTGCCACTGGCTCAAGCCAATGCTAAGCCGGTTGGGCTTATTTTGCATCCCCCTGAGCGTCCTGAACTTGTCCTGGGCTTGTTCTGGGCTTACCCTCGGCTTATCCTTAATAAGGTCGTATTAAGGCCGTGTTCGAGGGTTCTTCACCTCTAAATAAGAAACGCGCAAAAAACGCGCTTCCAAAAGCCCAGACTCACCCTCCTAAGAAGGGCCGAGCGTAGCAAGAAGAAAAGCACAAGCTTGTAATGAGCCGCTTGGAGACTTGGGAAAGACTCTCGACTACCTGACACCGGTCAATGCGGTTCACCCCGCTAAAACGAAAATGTAAGACTAGCCATTTGCCACCAGCAGGCCCAAAGTAAAAACATGCTGTTGTAGCTCTAAGGCCCACTGAGAGATCTGCTGCTTTGAATTGGATAAAGAAACTTATTGCCTTCTAAAATGCTTAAGGTCTTAATCAGGGCCTATCCATGTTTTGTGGATGTGCTTATTAAGCCCCTATTAAAGCCTTAATGAGCCTATGGTAAGACCTTGTTAAAGGATTATTTGAAGTAGCCCCCCCCCCCTGCCCCTCAGAGCCCACGCGGGCATTGCATGATAATGGGGAATACTTACGTGTCCTGGACACACTGCAGCCTCATATCATATTGCCTTGCAACTGGGAGTGCCTCCCGACACATGGTGTAATAATAACTGCCGGCATGTACCCCAGGTGCATCAAGTTGTTTCTCTTGACGTTGGACTACCTCAGTCTTTGCCACCCGACAGCAACAATGAATCTTGATTCCGGCCCATATTTCTGCTAACCTGCAAATGCAAAATGGCTAAAAGAGATCACAGTAATCACTTCCCCCTATTAATAAAGGTCTCCCTAATAATAAATATTTGTTTCGGAAGTCCCAAATCCGGGAATACTACTTTTAGAATAGCCCATACTAAACCAATTCTAAAGTAGATATTTTCCTGCCCGTACTCAAATCCAGCCCCATTAGGGGGACCCCGGGGGCACGTTTCCTTTAATTACTACGGCTGTACTACAAAGTTGCGACTTTCAGGCCAGAGCTCCGGGAGCGCGTTTCCTTTACTACGGCTGTACTACAAAGTTGCGACTTTCGAGCCAGAGCTCCGGGAGCACGTTTCCTTTACTACGGCTGTACTACAAAGTTGCGACTTTCGAGCCTGAGCTCCGGGAGCACGTTTCCTTTACACGGCTGTACTACAAAGTTGCGACTTTCAAGCCAGAGCTCCAGTTTACGGAACGGAACAGGGGGACCACAGTTGCAAACAAGCCTACACAGAACAAGAAGTACCTCCAAAACCTGCCCTCCAGAACCAGGGGACCCCTAATAATAAAAATTGTTTTGCAGGCCGGGTATTTTTTTTTTTTTTGGGGGGGGGGGGGCGTCGTTTATTATTAGGGGGAAGGGATTATATATTATCTTTACACTGCAGCCACCCTGCCACCAACGTAGGCTTCATTGGGAGATTGAGCTTTCAACCATGCAGTTCAAGGTTACATATCCTCGCCCAAAACATGTTGCTGTTTTTCCTGCTTTGGGAAAGTATATGTTTCCCAACAACATGTTGGGTCAACGGGGGGGGTCCAAATAATGTCAAGCCATATCCATCCACCTCAAATCCGTGCGCAACTCAGATTGAAAGTGTGGCGAGCCGTCGAGGACCAGGTTTGCCGCAAAAAAAACAATGGAACAACACGCATGTTTGTGCGATACTAAGAAGCAATGGTCGTGAAAGTGCGGCAACCCCCCCCCCTTCATTGACGCAACATGTTGGCTAAAGATGCAAGCAAATGCCGTTTTTTTTTGGAAACCCTCACTTTTGGATGTTTCATGGGGAAGCCCGCTGTTCCCAAGTTGCAATTAGATCCGAAAGAAAATGAAGCCTTTGAGGCCGCGGGACGGGTTGGGCTGACAGTTTCCACGCCACTGGTTCTCCGGCTCCGGCTCCATCGGGATCTTTGCCTCGCGGAAAAAAAGCCGTCAGCGTGACGCGCCTTCGGATTGCCAAGTGAACCACATCCAAACAAGGGAAGAAGGATAGATCATGGGAAAGAAACAGGAAATGAAAGATACGAAAAGAGAATGAAGGATGACTGATGAAGTAAATAGCTGTCTCATGACCAATCCATTTATGAAACCGCTGAAAAACCCACCAGCCCTTTGCCTACATGAACACACCAACCCAAGGCAGGCCCATAAAGATCTCAAGCAGCCTTAAACTCACCCTAAGCCGACCCGAGCCCTCAATTGCAAATTACAAAATCTGATCTAGTTGGCAGCCCTATGTCCAGGTGAGGCCGGCGATGCTAGGAATGTGGGCAACCAACCAAACACCAGGAGGACTTGCCCAAGTAGAAAAAATAAACCAGACCTACACCGACACCCCTAGAAAAATACAAAAAATATCTGTGATCCATTTGTGTGCTTTGTTGAGGATTCTTGCTTGTTTTGGTGTCCTAAAAGGGACCCCACAAGCAAAACCACAAATTGTGGGCCCCCCCCGGGTTTCCCACCCCTTCCAGCGCCTGTCTGGCGTCGGGGGGTTCCTCCTCAAAGGCGCAGAGCCCACCCAGGCCCTTCTCACCTCCTGCGCGTTCACATGCACGCGGGATTTCTGCGAAACACCGAAATGACGGATGTGATTACATTAATCTACTTCAGCTGTTGCCCCCGCAACCAAACATTGCATGTCTCATTCTGGCCCACATGTTAACCTTAAATTGCGGAGACATTCGCAATAGATTCCAGTCTCAGAAAGCTTGAGTTTTCGGAACATCTTGCCAAACCACAAGAATCCGGCGGAACTTTGCAAATCAATGAATCAAGGAATAAACAACATAACCCTTGGGTTGCTGATCATTCAACCTAGGAACAGCCAAAGGAGCAACCCTTTAAGGTCATGAAATTCAAAGGCGCAAGAATTCGCTTGAGACACACCAAACTGACATGCGTAAACTCAGAGTGGTCTTCTCTACTTGAGGTGCCCTTCGGCACTTTGAACCAGGCCCAAACTGGGAACTCCAAAAACGTCTTGACCTCGGCTACAAAATGGGAAGGCAAGGGTCTTGAGAAGGTAAAAGCAGCCTGGGTAGTAGCCCTTGGGAACCCCCAGTAATTAGCCCGGTTTTTGGTGGGCGACCGTTACGCGGCGGCAGCCGCGGCATGTTGAAGGTACGGTCTGCGTTGGAACCCCTCGCCACAACTGCCACGCTTTTGCAAAAGCGCTGCTCCGGATTTGAGCAACGAATGTCTCAGAACACTGCAAAATGATAGCAAGTAGCCGCGCCTGCCAAATGCTCAGCACACCTGCCCACGTGCAGGTGCAGCCCGTTCGCCATGCCCGCCAAACGATCAGCACACAAACACCCACGCGCGAAGCTCGTTTGCATGTACCCACACCCCTGCCAAATGCTAGGGGCACCCGCCCCATTTGCATGCAATGGCGAACAAACCCACCCGTAGACACGCTTGCCAAATGCTAAGCGCACCCACCCACGAGGTATTGTTTGCAGGCTGTCAAAACCAGCCGTTTCGCGACGGCAAACATGCAATTCCTCAACTTTGAACTTGGGCTGCCAGCATTTTCACACTGTGGAGCACAAAGAGCTGGATGCCGAAAGTGTGAACAAAAAGAAAAACACCCACATGGTTTTTGTCTGGTCAAACTGCAAAGGCACCATTGCAACTGTTTACTCATGGGGCCCGCGCGATAGCCGCCCTTCTTGTGGAATGGAGTGCCTTTCTCCAGAAGAAAGCTTCAAAACGGCTTAAGCAACCCACAGGTCCGGGTCTCGAACTGCAACCCTGTCCTGGGTAGGGGTCCGTGAGCTCGAAGGCCTTCTGCAGGCTGTCCAACTCGTGGCAGCCCAAAGGCTTCCCGGCCACCCAGTCCAGCGCGCATTGCACAGGTCCTAGGCGGTTTTGTGCGAAGGCAACGTGCCCAAAGGCAAACCCCAGACCAAAAAGTAAACTTAACTGCTAGACAGAAGGTAAATCAAAATTGAGCCCCTTGACTTGCAAGGCGCCCGAATCAGTCATGAGCCCCAAACCACCAGAAAGGGAAGCCCAAACCTCTAGATTTCAACATAGAGCCGTGTGACTTTTCACGGGAGAAAAAAGCACGGGCCTGTTTGGTACTTCATCCGACAGGGTCTTTCCCCCGCTCTCTTACAAAACTGTAAGAGGCACCACTGGAAATCTGGCTATGTTTGGTAGGGTCGGGATCAGCCACCTGACAGGGTTAAGCCGGGGCAAGAAACAAAAACACCTCGCAAAACCATGTTCCAGGGCGCTCGCGTAGGGCGCGTTGTTGTCGGGGTGGCCTTTCCGATGCACGTCCATGCTGAGGTAGTACAGCATCACGGTGTCCTCCTGCCGCATGAACCGACTGGGTTTGTCTCAAAAAATCACAGCCAGTTTTGAAGAGCAGCGGGATCGAGCAACTGGATTGCCCTCGCAACACCATCATGGAACATGACCGGCCATACCGGCCGATCACTGAAAGACTACATCTCTTGTTCAATGTTCACCCGCGATTGAAAAGCCCGTCCTACAAACAGAGCGCTCCCTCCACAAGTCCCGCAGGCCCCCAGGCCCCCAGCGGCCACGGGAAGAGAAGGTACGCCCTGCTTTGGTAGCTGGTATTGAAGGGAGAGAAACCCTCCGGCAAAAGGAAAAAGGAAGCAACCCACTGCAGGTCTGGGAGCACCCTCCTTCCAACAACCATGGAAGTAGACAAGACAGGTAGACCTCCAGTTTTTTTCCCGCGCTGTCCTGTTAGTCGCAATTAGCCACATCCTGGGCTACTGCCAAAGAGAGGGAGAAACGAACAGGCCAACGCAATGCGCAACACGCCGATTGGCCCCCACGATGCCTTAGAGAGGCCTTTGGAACGCAGCCGGGGCGAGAATCACGTTGGCCCAATATGAATCGCCCACTTCAGGGTCTCCCGCGTCAAAGAGGAGTTCCATTAATTATCTTTGAACCACGGCAATGGTTTGGGGTAGTGCGTCCGGATTCGTCCGAATCCCTCCTGCCTTGTCCACGGTTGCTGGGCCCAACATTTGCTTCTGATTCCTTGGCGGCGAATTGTGTACCCGGGTCACGCCAAAAAGTATGTTCAGCCCGATCCTACTTCCTAAGTACATAAATCAGATCTCTGTATAAATTAGTGTATATCTTATATATATATATGCATATATATATGCATATATATATATATATATATATATATGTTTATATGCATATGCATGCAAAGTCAAACAAACATAGTATATTGCTCAGTGCAACAACTCAACCACCAACACTTATAACAAAATCAGCGGAGGAAGATTGACAGGGACCTGGATCCCAAGATGAGCACCTCCCAATTCAATTTCTAAAGGCGACCTTGTTCATCTCGGGTTCCCATGAACAAGAAACTACCCCGCACACTGCGGAGAACCTGACGAAGAAAGGACAACGGGTCTCTTGAGATCTTCCTCAGTTTGGACTATTTGAAAGAGTGTTTCTCAACATAGTGATCCCTGCTTGGATAGTTTTAAGGGAAAAGCAACAGCAAAGCAACCACTTGAAGGGGTCCCTAATTTTGAGAAGCACCAATTTGTCTAGGGTGCCCAGTGCAGCCAGGTGAAGTAAGTGGCACAATCCCCCCCGCCCATTTCCCCTCATTTCTCCTTGATTCCGTACCTACTTTCACCTTGTAAGGATCTTGATTTTTCCGCTTGGGTTCCTTGAGATTCCCCGTCTGCTTCCTAGAGAGAGGGCGGACCGAAAGCTGGCATCGTTTGTCGGAAGTGTGCTTCAAACAAATTAGGTATCCCCACTTAGGCATGTAAACCAGCAAAGTCGAAATGGCAAATCTAAGCCGCCCGCAAAGCTCGCGTCCGGGAAAGGAGGGTTCCCCCTGTTGCCTCCTAGATTCCCACCAATACTAAAGTGAAGGGCCAACAAGGTTTGTTTTAAAAAAAAGCATATATCAATTTTTGGGCCTCCGCAAAGCATGTGCCTGCCAAATGTGAGATGGCAGCATGTGACAGCATGTGTCAAAACAGTCCAGCCTGGACATATTGCGCAACATGCACCCGTGGACCCAACGCCCAATGTTCCACAGTTCCAGCGGGAAAACAGGACTGTCCAGCCCATCAGAATCTTGTCCCCCCTCCCTCCCCTCCCAAAGAAGATTGTTATGTGACACGAGATGCAGCTTTGGCCGCCAAAAGCTGGCCCGCTGTTATGCGGAGCTCCGTCTCACAGATACCGTGAGACGCGTATGACGCGTTTTGTTTGCCCAGATTTCTTGGTCAAAGTTCAGGGTGCCCTTTGTTGTGTGGGTTTAAAGGCAGAAAAGGAATACCATGGAAAACCTCCGTTTCAACCGCCCTCCCTACTTTGACACTCACTTTACTGGCAAATTTGGGTACCCCCAGCTCCGTAAGGACGACCCTTCCAATCACCAGCTGGCAAATGTGGACTCATATGGGCGTGTGGGTACCCTGACAGACCCAGATTTCCTGAACCTCAGACCACCCCTGTCAGCTTGAGGCGCTCCAGGATGAGCAGCAAGCGAACGGAGGGCCCGAACAGCTTGCGAAGCTCTGTCATCAGCTCCGGCACTTGCAGCACCTCCTGTAAAGTGAACAAGTGCTCTTTGGGGTCCTTTTTGGGAAGCTGATACAAAGGGCAAGCTGATGAATGCCGTTGCGTGCCACAAAAGGTCTGCATTGCTTGAAGCAATGCCTCGGCACAGGGGGGTTGTCGGTCTCTTAAACAGAAAACAGCACAAATCTGTGATGCTTTGCAGAAATGCAAAAAAATCGTCCCTCACTTAGTGGTCGTTTGATCTCTTGCGAAAAATCAACTTTCTTGGTGGGATATGCCACCTACTCCAAAAGTCTAAGGGCATAGGGGGGGAAATGCAAAGACTAGTAGCAAATAAAGATGGGGTTCAGTTTAGCACAAACCTCCAACAAGTGAACTGTCTGAGCAAAAGTCCTCGATCAACATGGATTGGGGCAGCTCTATTCTGGCAAGTTCTGAAAATTTGGCGTTTGGCCCGATCAAAAGGTGCCAAGGGTGCCATCAAACAGGTATCGAAACAGCCGGCGGTTTTCCAAACACTTGTTGAACAGGGGGCCAACAAGAAACGCCTGCAGATCAATGGAAGCAACCCAAAACGAAAATGTTCAAGGGAACCTTCTTTGAACCCCCCCCCTCGTTTGGAGGGTTTCATGTGAAGTCGCGCGGGAGGGTGCTGAGTGCCAGCAACGCTTGTGGACTCGAAGGAAGAAAAACGCCTGCAACAGCTGTGTGGCTGAACAGGCAAAACAAAGAGCAACTTGCCGTTATCCCTTATCCCTTATCCGGTGAGTTCATCAAGGATCCGCCAAAGATACGTCAAGAAACCACCTGTTTTACAAGGGGGGGGGGGTCCTCCAAATTGCGTCAGCTGGCAAAGAGTTTGCTTGACCCGAATGCATACTTGAAGAGACGCTGATTATCGACTCTCCTCGTTTGAGACCATGGAGCGTACGCACAGCACCGTGTGGGACTCAGCGTTGATTTCCTTGAGCCGCTCGATCCGGCGCTTGTATCTCTCTCGCCTTGGCGCGAGAAGTTTCGGCTGCAAACGGCTTCCGCAAATATAATGACCTAAATGATTGGAATGTGTGGGGTGCTTTAAACCCAAAGTGGACATGATCATAAGAGAATACTGTGTACTTACCCAGCTAGTCCAAAGGCCATGGTAAACGCGAACGTTAGGTTAAAGGACTGGTCTCACTATTAAAGGACGATCTTTACCTTTCAGGCCCTCCCCCAGCAAGCAACATGCTACAGCAGCTGCAGCAGCTGCGGCGCGGGCTAAACCTGATCATCATGATCAAGTGCGCCATTTTTCACTCTCGGGCTGCCGTTTGTCGAGCTCGCAGATTCAGGGTCTGGATATGCTTGATCATAGCCAAAAGCCTCCAGGGAAATTCCAGCAAAACCAAGGGATGTGATTTAGAGTCGAAGGAATTGTCTTGACACTTCGGATATCCAGCCTAAATTGGGCGCATCGCGCCACCCCTCTTTCCAATTGCCTTCGATCTTGAAGCTGGACGACTCCTTAGTTTATTCATCATGGGTCATGCGATCTTAGTTTGCTTTATATCTTGAAAGGAAAATATATATAAGTCTATGCCCCCGGCGTTTCAACCACTTCATCTGGTCCTCATCCAGAAAGGTGTGTTCATGACGAAAATTGTATCCTTAGAGCGCATCCAGCTCTGCTCTAGAAATCTTTTCCAGCACTCCCATGCTGACAGGGCTCTGCGAGATTTTAAATCCCGCAATTGATGCGCCATGGCCTTTCATGCGATGCACTCTTTGCAAAATTACAGCGTCCAAAACTATAGGGTTCAAATCCTGGGCAACTTATTGCAGCCAAAGGCACATGTATCTTAGGCTTTGCAATCCAAAATAAAAGGCGGTGCCTGCCAACACAGATCACGCTCGTCATGCTATCGGCTGCAAACCACTTGGCCTTTGTGACAGTTTTGTCAGTAGACGGTGGCATCGCAAAAATCGCATGCCAGCTTCGTAGATGGAATTGGCCTGCTCTTCACTCCTAGGGAATGCAAACTTCACCCAATCCCCACATTTGACTATATAGTATAATATACCTGGCTGCAGATCAGCATCAGGTACCGTGGGGAACTCTCGGCCAAGCCCATGCAGTTGGAGAGCGCATGCCTCAGCTGAGGGCAAGCAATCCAGGCAGGCACAACCCTTTACCAACTCCAGACCCCTAAGATTATAGTTATGGCCTAGGGGCATTGCCGCAGCGGTGGGCGCCAACATCTCATGTTCAGGCCACCGGCGATTGTTCAAAGCAACTTCCAGTTCCAACCATGTTCCAA
Organism: Effrenium voratum; assembly: GCA_963377175.1. Lineage (NCBI taxonomy): Eukaryota > Dinophyceae > Suessiales > Symbiodiniaceae > Effrenium > Effrenium voratum. Next base: position 442,389 of record CAUJNA010003360.1, read on the forward strand.
CCAGCCGACCAGGGGAAGTTCTTTTGTTCACTGCAATGTTCAAGCAGCTACTCAACCAAGAGATCATCACTCGGGAGTTGTAGCCTTTGGCAGTCATATATGCTCCGCTGCAAGCGTCCCACAACTTAGTTCCATCAAACAGTCCAAGCCAAATTGTGTTCAAACAACCGCACTGTCATTTATCCGCGTGTTCAACGAGTGCTGCCAAGAGTCCATCCGCTCTGAAAACATTGTTTGTGAGCACGCCACTGAGTTCAACTTGCACCAGGCTTGTAGGTCCTGGAATGCTGTCACTAGCCTAGGGTGGAGAGGTAACTCGCAATCCCCGAAGAATGAAAGATCAAGTAGAAGCCACCTTGGATCGAGTCAGCGTGAAGGCCCAGCCTAGTCCATTGTACGCAGTGGTGTAATTAAGTTGCCAACAAGGTTCAGCGAGCTGGCGTTACTTGTGCACGCCACCCCCAGATTGATATTGTGGAGACTACAATGGCGGATAAATCGATAATCGAAATGAGGTAGCAATATAAACGGACCTTGCGCGCGCACGAGTGTTTCTTGGTGGCAGCAGGGTGCGCAGTGACACCTTCAAAGTACTACTTGCGAACGAGCAACATGGATGTGTAGTAGAAATGCAGTTGGCCAAGAATTGCAAATGAGAAAACTCGGTTGCTTGCCACATTGGATCATCTCTCAAATCCATAAAGTTGTTCACAGCCGTTGGTGCCCGGCTACATTCGCAACGCCAACACATCTCATGTTGGCGCCAAGTCCGCCTCATCCCGAAGGAAAGAGCGTGCCACTCCCAGTCTCCCCGAAGCTCGGATACCACAAACCTCAAGGTCCCCCCTTGCACATCGATACCGTTGAAGCACCGGGCCAGGGATTGCACGATGACTGCAAACAAAGGGTTGAGCGAGCGGGCTCCCAGGCAACTCCCATTCTCCAATGAGAATAGCAGCCACCTACTCATTCTCGCCAGCCGAGGGCACCAAATCACCACATTCAGGAAGTAGCCAATAATCTTTTTCCCATCCGGTGAATATTTGGCGCCATCTCCATAAAGGCCAAGTGGTATGTGGCTGCCATCATGTGAAAGATCTTGCCAAGGACAGTTATTGTTTTTCGCATGGTCCCAATACCGCTGAACTGATCCGGGGGGCATTTGCAACCCCAAAGTGCCAAACAGCCATGCCAGCAAATGCTCTGGGAGAAAAAGCGGTATCTTTTTCTTGATTGCTACATCATCGGGTCCAGACAGCGAAGCCTTGACCAGTGTCTCCACCAAAATCGGCTCCTGAAGGTTGACACACTGATTAAGGGCCCACTTGCAACTGCACGCAACCCCGGCCCACTGGAGGTCTCATGTAGCGTCTGAAATCTCGGGAGTGGTTATGCCCACTATAACTGCCCAGCCGGGAGATTGAAGCAGGAAGCCCTTCTGGTGTGTCCTTATTGTGATTTCCCGCTCTTCATGCCATAGTCCAATTTTGATTCACATCGAAGTTGCATGGAACACGCCAAGTTGCTTTTAGGCAAGATCGTAATTTGCTCATCTCAGCGGAAACTGCAGCCTTGGCCAGCTCCGCCTCTCCAGTTTTCCAATGTTACCCAACCGATGCGGACTGAGGCCAGAGCACCACCTGCCACCGAATCCAGAATGTCACCGAGCTGATGGTCGCGGGCTTGGCAAGCCGCATCAAAAGGACCTGCGTAGGCGAACGGGCGGTTGATAAAAAAACTCAGTATTAGCACATGGCGTTGCAACTCATGATGGAACCCCATGCATCGTTCAAGCTTTTGTTTTCCCCACGGCCAGCAGAGCAAATCACAGACGTGTGGCCATTCAATTAATGAAACATTCAAGCCGCCAAGGTGGTGTGATAGCACACAGCCCTGTCTAGTGGCAAGAATTGTGGATCCGTTCTAGCTGCGAGCAACCTCAATCAATCATACACATGATACATGCATGTTTGATATCAATACTGTGGTATTTGCAACTTGATACTACCAGGCTTTCTTAGGTTGCTCATATAGGGGGTCCCTTCTGATTCTAGGAGGTGCTCTTGCGCTTTTTGCCGGTCACTGGTTCCAGCTTTTTGTCGAAATCGCTCAGTTCCTCTTTCGCCCTTTCCACAAGCTGTTCAATGGCCGAGTCCTCCCCAAAGTGAGATTAATGTTGAATGAAACGCATGGATATGGGGCTGCAAAGGTCCTCGCCATTTTGGTCCAGCACATCTTGAAGCTTTCCACGGCTTTCGGTCAGGGTCTTGGTGATCTGGGAAATATCCTTGTCGATGGCCTGCTTGATATTGGTCGACCTGATGGTGAGGCTCAGTTTTTTGGAATCCACCAGTCTATTATGCAACCAAAGTGCCAGTCACACGCCTTGCTTTTGTGCAGGTTGGCCGTTTGGATCTTCTTGGTGATGGTCTCTACGGCCTGTAAGTTGGCAAATAGAAACGGGTGGTTTTGTCATGGGTGAAAGGCCTTCTTGGCAGATTTGATCAGCTCCTTTCGTTTGTCCTCCCCTTTGGGTTGGTTATCATCATTTGCGTCATCCTTTGTGCGAGATCCGGAGTTGCGCTTTTTGTTCCTCGAGCTCCCTCCACGCTTTGAGCCCTTTCTCTTGGCTTTGCTTCCCTTCTTCGCCTATCATCACACGCTCCCCCACTGAATTAGCTAAACCCGCCGCAAGCCCCGCGCTGAACTACCAGCAATCGCAAGCCGCCCCCTACCGAACTACAAGCAATCGCACGCCCCGCTCCTAATTAAGTACCAGCAATCGCAAGCCCCGCTCCCTACCGAACTTCCAGCAATCGCAAGCCCAATAGCAATCGCAAGCCCCGTCCCTACAGAACTACAAATCGCAAGCCCCGCTCCCTACCGAACTTCCAGCAATCGCAAGCCCCGCGCCCTACTGAATAGCAATCGCAAACCCCGCTCCTACCTACGAGCAACTGTATTCTTTGCCCAGCAATCGCAAGCCCCGCTACCAACCGAACTACACCAGCATTCGCAAGCCCCGCTCCCTACCGAACTACCAGCAATCGCAAGCCCCGCTCACATGACCACCAGCAATCGCAAGCAATCCACCGAACTGGCCTTGGGGTTGCCGGCCTTCTTAGGTGTAGGGTCTTCGGATGCGTCATCATCACTGCTGCTGGTTGCATCATTGCCGTGGCCGTGATCGCGGGCTTTGAACAAATCGGCTATTGTGTGTTCTGATTCGGCAACCTCTGAATCTTCAACCAATACAAGGTATTGCAGCAAGCGATCAGTCTCTGGGTGGGAACGAATCTGGGTGGATCTGGTTTCCGGGTCGGCTTCCTTGCGGCAGATTATGGAGTCTACAACATGTTTGTCTTTGAAGATCTCCATCATTTGGGCGTAGGTGATCCAGCGGCGAACCCCTTGCTTTAAGTCTTTGCTGGAGCTAGTGATCTGCTGGTAAACGACGCTACGGCTCCAGTTGCCACCGCAGTTCACAAAGTCCTCGTAGAGCACTGCCTGGCGGTCCTTGCCTAGCAGGAAAAAACAGCTTTCAAAAGCATACGGATGTGATAAGACTGGTCCACAAAGGCCCTGGCAATACTTGAACCGCTTGTTGATGTCTTTGATTTCTTGTGGGCATGACCGACCTCAAAATTCAGGGTTTGTTCCCATACCAACAAAGGTCAAGTGACCACAAGGGGCCATTTTAACAAGTGACCTTTTTGGCTGTTTTTGGGGTGCAAAAAACGCCAAAAAAGGCCACTTGCTAAAATGGTCACTTGACCGCTCTTGGTAAGTTCTGATGACAAGATCAACTTGACCATATGAGGTTCAGGCCATTCACGCTCCTCCAGAATCTCATGTAAGCAGCATGTGCTTTCTTCTTGGTTTCGTCGCCCTCCTGCTCTGGCTTCTTGTCTGTTTCCTCCTGCTTCTTGCTCTCCTTATCCTCTTGCACTCCAATGGTTTCTGGGTTCGCAGCTTGCTGCTGATCCTTTTTTGGCTGGGCGGCCTTTGGCTTTGGCTTCGGCTTTGTCTTTGCAGCTGTTGTTTTTGCGCTAGGTTTGGCCGGCTTCTTCGAGCTGGCCTTTTTGGCAGGCACGGGTGGGCTGGTAACCTCTGGCTGGTTCGAAATCTTTTCAATTGTGTCTGCACGCTGAGCGCTTATAGTCCTTTCAGCTGTGTTCAAGGAGTACTTGGAATCAGATTCCCCTAGCTGAAGTGTGGATGTAGAGCTTCGCCTTTTCCCCCACACTCGTTTGGCCGGCGGGGTGCATAGCTGCTCATCAGCTTGGGTCTCAGCCGGGTCATGGCTGCCAGGCTCTTTGGATCCTAGCCGCGGGCCGAGGCAAATAGGGTGGGACACGCACGGTGGTCCTGAAAGCGAGTTTTCATCTTCGATCAACTGCAAGCTGTCCTTTGACCTAATCCCCCAACATGTGCAAGGCACAAGAGTTTCAAATGTGTAGGTACCAGACGCGGCAGGCTGCTTTTTTTGGGCGGCCATGGCTCTTGATGCCCGTTCTTTGGCCTTCTCACGGGCAATGGCAACTGGATCCTTTGGGCTGGACATCCCGCTAGCTAAATCAGGGCTACTGAGCTGATCATGTCCACGGATATGATCATGAAATGTCACGGGTGTCAACAATGGCTTTTCACGGCCTTTTCACGGGCTGTTCACGGCCTTTTCACGGGCTTTTCACGGCCTTTTCACGGTGTGGCTCTCGAATCGAATTTGAGCACGGCAATGATCATGCCAGTATTGTTCCCTGCAATAGCTGCTTTTTGTTGGCTGATCATAACCCTTTTGGCTAATTATACCAACCGGTAGACGCCTACAAGGGGCAAGACGGTTTAAATCGCCCTTGCTCAGCTTCCTGTACCAAAAATGCCCTGACTTCCTCAAGCTGGGCATGTTTCCATTGGTAGGGTGCCATCGGCTTGCCATCCTGCAGGAAAAAGCGTTTAGTTCAACATGGTCACGATTTGGCCTGGTCGATCTAGCCCCTGACCTTCTTGCTCAGTGCCTTCACGGCGGCAATCAGGTTGCTGCCGGTTGCCTGAGCACGGAGTCGAAGCAGGGACCCCAGACAAAGTGAGTATATTCCACTCAGACCCTCGCCATGGTTTTGAGGTGTAGCTTAGCTACCTGTACCCCATACTTGCGGGGATATACTTGTGTGTCACGAAGAGCTGGGCCGCCGCTCCTTAATGTGTTCAAAATATCTGTATTGATCATCATGAACTGCAACAGCTAAGGCGTAGTCACCCATGTCTGTCCAGTAATCGCGGAAGTGGAGCGTTTGGTGATGTTGCGGGAATTCAGCTTCAGCCTTAGCCTATCCTTCTTTGTGAGTGGTCGCCATAATGTGGATGCCCAGGGCCTTGGTCCATGAAGGCATGACTCAGTATTCAAATAGGCTATTGGTTGCACAAAGACCTTGGGTTCCAGCGTTGTCCCGATGAGTAAAGACAGTTTTGGCGACTTCGCACCAAACCAAGCCATCCAACTTAGCTCGCAGAATCAACGTCGTGGCAGCTCAAGCTCATGAACTGAGAAAAGCACAATTTGCGAGTGGACACCTTGATGGATTCCCCCAGCATCTTGGTTATAAAGGCCAGGTATGGGAACCAAACAAATGTTGATGAGGATGGCTGTTCAATCTCAAAAAAACAAGCTCTGAGGGAGGCCAGCAAGGCCAATAGGCAAAGCCTGGCTCCAAGCCTCGGATTGTCAGGGTTGTGCTTTGAACGAGAAACATACATATACATGTGAAAGCATGCGTAACCTCAAGGCAAGGAACGTGTTCGCGTTTTTGACGAACTGCACTTTGGTGCAGCCGAGTGGTTTTGATTTGCTTCTTTTGCTGGAAGCTCTGCTCAGGAAAATGAAGCTAGAGCATGGCAATCCAGCAGTCAGAACCCCGTCCTCCCGTAGTCTCAATGTGTTCAACACAGCTCGGCCGAGCCCTTCCCTCAGGTGCAGGCAACACTGATATTGATGCTGCGATCATCAGGGCAAGAGAACAAGGCGCTGGCACAGTTAGCAGGTCATCCTGAGCCCGATCTGCAATCTCACACCATTCCCTTAGCAGGAGGCAATCCTTGTAGAAAGACATATTTGAGTCAAGAAATAAGTGTGTGGGCCCCGCACGATTTGGCACCAGCACCGCCTGGCAGGAACAAGTGAACCGGTTTATTGACATTTGATTGAGTAGAACCAACCGATACAGCCATGCTGAGTGCCGAGCAGAAACCATGATATATTGACTTCTTTCCAGCAAACATGTCATAGTTGACCAGATCCTGAGGCCGAACAAAATACAAACATCTCAAACGCAAGCGCAAAGCCCCCGGCTCTTTCCTTTTCAAGGTGGTTCACTTGTGCCAGATAGTCCGCAAAATGGACCCTGCAAAACAGATCTGATGAAAAAGGAAATTGTTCAACCCCGAGGTGGCGCACATGATCAATGGGAAGCCGCAGGCCACCAACGCTTTCACTGTGCACGGGGTCAGGGCGAGGGAGGAGTAGGTCCAGGCTGGCTTCGTCATGGCGCCCCTAGCAATTGCAAGAACGTGCGGATTCAGCTGTATGAAAAACCGCACAGCTTGAACACAAAATGCAGGCTTCTTCATTTAGTTTCCGCATTGCACTATGCGTTGCAATGACATGAATCGACTTGCTTTTGCCCAGCTCACACGTGTACGACACCGCTTACAAAATCACAGCTAGCTAGCTGTACATGTATAAAGGATCCGGGCTGGGGTTTGAACGCGTGCAGCTCAATCCACATCCGAAGGCAGAGCAGACCAACCGGCCATTTGCTTGGCTGCGTGCCACCTTAGGGGGACTGGTTAATAGACTGCCTAATTATTTAGCCATGTGGTATTTGTCTGGGGTCACGGCGCCGCTTTCATGTTCTCGAATTTGCAGAAGCCAATGGTGAGGCCGGATAGGGCGTTGACCTGGCCAGAACAGTACAGAATAGGGATGGGTAAAAGGGAATCGATGCCTTAAATTTAGCATCATACAGCTGGTTGTACATATCGACAATCTTCTCGTCAGCAACCGTCAAATAAAAGCTTCGAGCAGACAGCCTACACTGGCGCACATCATCAAAAGCACAGGTGTGCTTAGTAAGACCCTGAGGGCTTGGCACAACTCCTATTGTAGATCTGGAGCCCACAGGCCCTTTCTGTGTCCAAGACCTGGGCTGCAAAAAGACAAAAGCCGCAAATGCTGATATTTATAAGGCGAGGGCTTTTGCTTACCATCTTTTGCGCTTTGGGGGACTGTCAAGAGATCGTCACGCTTGGAGATTATGACAAGTGCCTGCACATCCTCGCTGTTCACCCCGCGGTATCGCTTTGTCGATGGCGGGTCCTGCGTATGTAGGAAAACTGTAGGCATGCATAAAGAGCTGTGTGGAAAATATGGTCCTGTTCTTGCACAGCAGGCTTTTCAACAGGAGCTTCTTTCTTCTTGTTTGCTGATTGGTCACGGGCTGCGGTTCGTGTGGCTTTAGCATTTTTTCCCCGTCCCCTTCCCGCGCCGCGCCCCCTTCCTTCGCCTCGCCCCCTTCCAGGTTTTCCCCCACGCCCTTTGCCTCTTTTCCGCTTGCTGGTTTTTGCTTTGCCTTCATGATCAGAAGAAACTTGGGATGAATCCTCCCCTCTTTCATCCTCTCCAAGTCGGGCAGCCTTCCGGAGCGTTTTTTGGGCCTGCGACACAACGTACAGTTCCCCAGACCCTCATGTGCCAGGCCGAGCCTGGAGGACATTGTCGTTGGCATCTTCTTCAGAGGCAAGACGCTGAATCGCAGCTTCGGCCAAATCGGGCAGCGTTTCAGGCTCTTTGATGAGTGGCTTTCGGTCCTCCCAAAGCGGAAACCACCAACATGTTTCACACATACAACCACTGAGCTCTTCTGTCCTTGAAGGTTCCTTTTGCCTTGGATTCCTTGTTCTCTTCATGGAGTTGGTGCTCATCATGGGTGGCTTCCTTCCCTGCAAGCCCCTTGCTAGCGGAACTAACCTCCTGATCAGGCTCATGCGCAATTTCAATGCATTCATCCTCTGTTACGGCTTCCTCCTCGTTGCCTTCATCATCTGTGTACTGGGGGCAAGACCCTTGCGCGTCCACCATGTCTTGTTGAAGTTCTTCTGCGGTTTGGGCAGGGTCAGCCTACACAGACATGATCAGTGTGTTCAATTGCATAGTTATGTTGTTACGACGGCCTCATGTTCTGGGAGCTGGGTCTCGGCGGTGTCCATATCGATCTTCTTTCGGTCCTGCGCAAGGTTTCAGAAAACGGTGTTTGCAAGTGATCTGTTGTTATAGGGGTCCTCGATGGTCTGTCTGGCTGCTTGTTTCAACTGCTCCATCCTCTCGTGGCCCTTCCTGCGTGAAGCTACAGCAAAGGATTAACATTTGCAAGTGAAAGGTATGTCCTCACTCCCTTGTTCCGCACTGTGCGGAAGCAAATGTATGCTGCGCAGCACCGCTGAATTGCTGCTTCTGTCTCAGCCCAATCCTGGTTTGCAAGCAATACTCAAGTTTGGTTGGAAGTCAAGCTCGTGTTCTGGGCCCACCGCAGACAACTTCTCAGGCGGGAAATCGTTCAGCCGGTAGTGCTTCGAGGCCCACATCAAAGCTGCCTATAGGCGTACAGGAAGACTAACACAAAAACATCATGCGCCAGACCTTGCACTCCTTGCCGGTAGGGAGATCGCCAGCGAATGTGGACACATAGGCGAGCATGACATCGAAGTTGTTCTGGGTTTTGGTCACCTGGCTGCTTGCCCAAACAAATCCCCAAAGTGTTTGACAAGCGCGTTGCCTGCTTCTCAGAAACTTTTGGCCCACCAACGTCCAGAAAGGAGAACGCCCGGCCCTTCTTCGCCTGTTGGCGGCGTGCAATTGGTTGGCTCATCGATTTGTATGCACCTCTATGTATATGTATATGTACCTGCTCGCGTGTTTGTTTGATTTGTTGGCTGATTGGTCGGTTGATTGCTTGCTGATTGACTACTGAATGATTGGCTGGCTGGCTGATTCACTGATTGAATGGTTGACTGGTTCACTCATTGACTGATTGACTGATTGATTGCTTGATTGATTGATTGATTGCTTGCTTGCTTGCTTGCTTGATTGTTGGATTGCTGGATTGCTTGGTTGGTTGATTGATAGATTGCTTGCTTGATTGATTGATTGATTGATTGATTGATTGATTGATTGATTGATTGATTGATTGATTAATTGATTGATTCGTTGGTTGGTTGGTTGGTTGGTTGGTTGGTTGATTAGTTGGTTGAGTGTTTGAGTGATTTGATTGATTGATTGATTGATTGATTGATTGATTGATTGATTGATTGATTGCTTGCTTGCTTGATTGATTGATTGATGGATTGATTGATTGATTGATTGGTTGGTTGGTTGATTGGTTGATTGGTTGATTGCTTGGCTGATTGATCGCTTGATTGACTGGTTGATGGCTTGTTCGATTGGCTCACTGATTGCTTGGTTGCTTGGTTGCAAGGTTGATTGGGCGGTTGATTGATTTGTATTAGCTTGGTTGGCCGGTCCGTCGGTTGGTTGGTTGGTTAGTTGATGACTGACTCATTGATTAGGTTATTTGGCTTGATTTGGTTTGAACAGACTCGGCTGGCTCGTGTAGTAATTTGCTTGCATGGGTTGATTTGAATGGTGCAATTCCCCGATCACCCACCTTGCATTTCTTGATGCGAGTCTTGATGAACTCGGGGGTAAGGATGTCGGTGTACAACTCCTGCGCGCAATTTCCCCGCCCCTGTGCCCCCCTCACTGGAATCCAGTCCTTCAACAATGCCACCCGCCGAGGATTTGGCTTGCTGGTCGGCATGCTGCAGCGACTACAGCAACGAACGCATTTACAGTTCGTGGTGATTATATCCTGGCCCCCTATCAAATGGCAACCTATAATTTATTTGATAGCCAGCGTTAAAGCATGAGCTTGGGCCTCAAAATAGCTGAGCGACACCACGCTCGACGCAATTCTAGTGAAGCGGGCCGCTGGCACAAAAGGGGGGCTCACCCTGGCAGTCGGTGTCATCGCTGTTTTCCTCGCAACCTTAGTCAGCAACCACTCAATTTGATTCAATAGTCATGCCAACAGTTTTGGGCGCCAAGCGTTGGCGAAGACCCCGCTTGCCAACAATCATTCGGGAGATAGACCAGTCCTCGAAAGGCAGGCAGGTCAAGATAAACTAGCCCTCGGCCAAACATCTCAGCCCTCGGCCAAATCATAGCCAGCTTTGCCCGCATCATGTGCGCCGCCCCCATGGCCGGTGCACCCGTGTAAAAGCTAAAACCAACTGACTGATCACGAAGATTGTTGACTTCATCAATGCTTGTTTTGGACTAAGCTTGGGATTGCTACCTAAAGACCAACGGATCGCTACCTGAGAACAAGTGGCCAGCAGGGCCAGTGAGTAAAACATGCACGAGGGCAGGTTTAACCAGCACGTTCTCAAAGGACGAGTTAAACGCGTCCGTGGACTTGCTGGGTTAGTTGGCTCTCTACATCTCCGTCATCCGCAAGCGGCATCCCTGACAACCTTCATTGTGGGTGATCTCGCTTTCCCCCGAGGTAAGCTAGCTAGAATCTGCGCGGGCATGAAAGGTGCGGGCGTGTCCTCCCAACCTTGGAACCATGGGGACCCGTTCAGAGAAATGTCTTGCAGACACCTTCAGTCTGGCTTCATGGTCCTCAACAGGATAGGGGTCCAATCCGGTTTCCGCCGCCGAACCACTGCCAGATAACAACAAGGTATGAACACATGGGCAGGGTTTTTTGACAACAACTTGCATCGGCTTTTTACAAACAAAAAGCATGAGATACAGGTTCCACATTCCCCCTCCCCCTTTTCCTGTTAGGTGGTCGCAGAATTTTAAAGTACATCTCCCCTGCCAAAACCACAAAAACAAATAGAACAACACGGGAATCGCTGGGTGTGTCTCGGAAGCAGGGCCTCTCCAAACTGGAAATCAGGAATCACCTAGGCCCAGGCACCTGGGCTCTTGTCCACCCATGCCACCAGGGTACAATAATGGGACACAGGTCCGCCGAGTGCAGCAGGCAAAAGATGCAGCCACCAAAGTGAAAAACCGTCATGAGTCACAAGACAGACGCCAGTGTGCGGCGGTGACCCGCCGCATTTTGGGACACCAAGCCGTCAAACATCACAGCCACCACAAGTTTAGAAGGTAGTTGGGAAAGTCCCTGGCATGATCGGAAATGTGCAATCCTTTGACTAGTTCCTAACTTTCAACTGATTCCCATTGGCCATGCACAACGACGCGCCACTACCAAGCATGCTGGGGTTTGAGGAACCCTCTTCCTGAGTGGAGTGGCCAACAAGCGTCTAAACTGTTTGTTTACAGCTACATGTTCATTGCAAAAGCTTTCGGAGTGAGGCCATGTTTTGTTGACTCGACACGAACCCGCGACCTGGAAATCGAAACTGGCCAGGCTGCATGACAGGCTCAGTCGGGTCATCGTGCCAAAAGGAGTGGTGGTATCCTCTGAACATCACCTCAGACATAAGCCGGAGCGCAGGGTACTTGAAAAAGGCGTCACAATAGGGTTTGGACCCCGAATTGCGTGGTTGTCCTTCTAGCTTCCCTTTAAACCAACGCTTAAACAAATAACCTCTCAAAAGATTGCATAAACCCTCAAAAAAGACACACGCATTCCAAGGGTTTTGGGAATGAACTGTCTGATTGAGATCCGGGAACAGGAGGCACACCATCTAAATGAGGTGACCAGTTTGCCTTCCTCGGAATTGATTGGCAGAAGTTGGTCGAATGTGTCAACCCGATTGGCAAAGAGAAGCCAAATGAAGGCAATCTCATTTGGACATCTGGACAACTGCAAAAAAGCTTGGGGAAATGTTTGGGGAAACCTAAGGAGCTTTGATCAAACCTTTCGAAAACCAAGACAACCCTTGGGCTTCTGATCATAGGAACTTGAAGCAACCAGCAACCCCATTGAGGCGGGGCGGCGGAAACCGGAAGTTTTCGATGGCAAGTACCCAGCCCGAAGACCATTCTGAGGAAAGGGTTGGCCCCCCGGGTTCTACATTTGGGCTTTTCTTAAACTAGGAGTCGGTAAATATCGGTCCCCAAAAATGGTTTTGGCCTCACTTATAAATACCAACCAACATCCAAATCATCGTTTAAGAAGCTTCCATTTTAATCTGAACCCCAGATCTGTTTGACACTGGTCTCATCAGGACTGCTTCGCTTTCACCCACTTGTTGGCTTGCTATGGCCGGGGAACAAACACACGGGGGTGTCTCTCGCTCGCCAATTCGTCGGCTGCGCCGAGGCGCCATCTTGTCAGTTTGAGGCACTCGTTGCTGGGTCTCGAAATCGAAGAAGCCCTGGAAGTCATTACCTCGCGGGCAGCAAGCCAATGCGGCATCCTTTTAAAGCCACCTCGAAAGGAAAACGTCAACCAGCACACAAACACACACCAAATGGGTGGAAATTTGGGATCAGAGACATACACAGGATGCATAGCATGCACGTGCGCGGGCCTTGGCCGACGCCAGTCGGGGTGGTCCTTTTGCTACCCTGACAGATTGGAAGGTGCAGAAGGGCGTCCCCTGGAAACAGAAGGATCCTCTCTGAAATGGCATGCGCTCTGTTCATCGACCAAAGGTGTAATTATTGATCCTGGGTCGACATTTCCTTGAGGACAAAGTGTTTGGCGCCGCGTTGTCCTATGGTGGACCCTTGATTTGGTGGGGGAGTTTTATTCGTAGCGTCTTGGATGTAGGGTGAGTATGTCATAATGTTGATGGGTCCGAACCGGGAAGTAAAAACGACGACGTGTCAGCATTGGAGAACTGAGCTCAACAAACAAACCTCCACAAGGACGGTTCCTTTGCGGCAAGCTCAACTTTCCCATTAGTGGGCTTAACAATTATTAAACAGGAAAGGAGGGTAGCCCTGAGTAAAAACACATTTTCCAAAAGAGTCCAAGTAATCTGTGATGCGTTGTGAGGGGTTGATTGAACCGGGTGCAAGTACCTGCTTAGCTGCGGCCTTTGGATATGGGAGTGTCTCAAAAACAGGGGACCTCAATACATATGGTTTCCCCTTTGCGTTTTCTTCCAAGCAACAGGAAGTCCGGTTCCCAAAATGAGAAACTCTCATATACTGCCCTGCAAATCCGTTAACATGGAACCGAAAAGGAGGTTCCTCCAAGAAGGGTTGTTTTTGGGGTTCCATGCTAACCGGCGTGTAATGCAACAATCAGAAGTAATGTTCCTGTAAGTAGCACGCGGCTCGTAGCACGACACACAAAGCGCCACAAATAAGTGAGGCCGTTGGGCAAACAAAAAGTGTCTAAGCAACAGCAGGGAAGCAAAGCCAATGAATGATCAAGAAGGGCAACCTTCGAAACAACAGCTGCCCCTCTTTCGCATCAAAGCACGGAGGAAATGTAGGATGCCCGACATCCGCGTCCGAATCCAGTCCTTGGCTTCACGGAATCCACAGGACGGATGAGGGTGTGTCTTTTTTAACCTCGTAACCATAAATGCACGAGCCATGAAAAAAGAAAGAGCCGGCTTGGAATCGACCTCGTGCATTTTAGAAAATCGGTCCATCAAATGGGGATGAAAAAGCTGAGACGCGAGCAAAACACGAGGAAGAGTTTGTTGTTTCTGGGGTTGTTTGCCCAACCAGCAGTTGCATTTGTTGCGGCGATCCCTAGCGGCTGTCACAAGCCAAAGGATGATAGTTTCTGCGGGCAAGCAGTGCTTTCGCCGAGCGAATTCTTGCTGATTGTTAGTGGTGAGTGCGTGAATGCTTCAGGGACCAGGGAAGCACCAACAGGATCCCTAAACGCGGGCCTTCGAAAAGTCTTATTGAAGCATGCTTCGGGGGAAACCAGGCGGATGGGGAGCGCCCCACTTTCCAACATAATGCTCAACCAAAATAAAAGGGGGACACAAGCGGCAGAACAATTGGCCCAATCACCCCACCATAGAGAAGCCATGTTGAAAAGGCCCAACGGATTTTTCGAAGCCCACAAGGGTGCGTCTCAGGTTTGGGGAACACACAAACTGGCTGTTCTTCTGTTGGATTTGTTTTGATACCAACCAAAAAACGATATCCTCAAAGGAACGCACACCCGGTTTTCCAGCATTTTCCCCACCCCACCCCAAACCCATACAATAGCTCGTTGGGGAAAAGGGGGCCGATTCGCATTTTGACCCAAAACGAGCCTCATGCAGAAAGCTTTCGCGACTTTCAGCTTCAAGCGGGCTGAAGCAGAGGTGCGAAGGGCAAAGTGGCAGCACCACGGCCCATCTTCTGAAAGGAGAGCTTGGGCCCACAGTAGCTGCCCAGCGACACCAGCTGCACAGCCTGCGCGAAGAAGAAAAAAGCAAGCAGAGTCCAAGTGGCTTGCATAGAGCGCTGAACACCTGCAATAGGCTGCAACCCCTGGTCATGCTGACCCCGGAGTAAAACACCCGTCCTATCAATACGGCGCATTCCTTCCCAAAGCGATGCACTCCCACAAAAGGCGGACGCCTCCTACTTATAAACCAAGGGTTTGCTGATCCTGGGTTCCCATTACATCCACATGCCGAACAACTGATCAACCTCTACAGAAGGAAAATGTGAAAGTAGAAATAGAATGTGCTTGTTGGGATGCGCTTTTACCCTGCTGTATCCAACTGTGCTTTCTACATTTGCTGGCTGCGCCTCTATGAGTTCACTTCAGAGGGTTTGGGAAATCAACCAATGGGAACAAAAGGTAAGATTGAGAGTGTCAAACTGCGACCAACATGGGGCAGGCAAACAAAGGGAACTCGGGGCATATAACACTGGGCAATAGAGCCAATGTCCCTTGGGCGTGGCAGTTCGGAGTGCTAAGAAACCTTTAAGCAGACATCAAGATCCGAGACTCCCGCTTGGCCGGCAAGTGCCAGAGTCTCGAAGCCGCCAAACAACGATTTGCCCTCTGAGGTGACGGGTGCGATTGGGTGCGACTTGCGAATGGGGCATCTTGAGGTGACGGATGAAGATGGGTGCGGTTTCGGTAACTTGCTTCCTTGCAAGTTGGCTGCAAACGTGCATTGTCTTGGCCGCCAACCTGCAAGGAGGGAAGCAAGCCACACCCATACCGCACCCGTCTCCCCAAGACCAAAAGCCGACTGTGGCCAACCCCCACTTGATTTGGGACAACTATGGACGCACAACAACTGGAAGGATGGAGACCCTCCGGGGTGTCTCTCAGATGACTGACTGATTTCAGAGTGGTTTCAGACCTCTTGCTTGGCTACTCTAAGTGAGGAGTTGAAAAGGCAACCAAAAGGATTCCCTCAAACATCTTCGAGACAAGCTAAGATCCCCCCCACAAAATTTACCTCCCAGAGTCTTGAACAACTTCAGATTTCTTCGCTCCACTGAAGCATATGGAATTTCGTGAGACTCCCGTTGGCAAACAGGGATTTCTTGTCACACAACACGACGTGCAGGAATCTGGCTATTCTACAATAAATAAGCTCATCCCTGAAACAAGAATTGAATCCCCAAATCAAGGACTCAAGCCACGATAGCTCGTTTTAGCCCCTGCAATTTGTGGAATCCTTCCCAACTTTTGTTGTGCAGGCACCCTTAAGCGTCCCTCGTAAAACTCCCCGCTTCCCGGACTTCCCAAAAAAGTAATTGAGTATGTGTCAAAATCGGGGAGGGGGGAAATGACTGGGTTCCTTCCGGTCTCCCGGCTGTTTCACGGGGACTTCAAAAGAAAAAAACAAGTTGGGTCGAACCACCCGAACACCTGGCTTTCACCCAAGCAAACAATGTTTTCAGGGGCGAACCATAGTGGCAAGGAATGCGGGAACCCACAAAATGGGTTTGTGATTGGTTTCTCCTTCAGCCCTGACTGCAAAAATGGCGCTCCCCTATGCCAACCATTTCCCCATGATGGCTTCAGGGCTTTGACCCGCGATTTGCGCCCACAAAGCTAACCTCAAGACCTGTCGCCTGTGCAGTTTGGGTTTGGAGAATGGCATGCCCAGACTTCGCTTGGGCGGAGGGGGGTAAGACGCCGGCAGCTTTAGGGTGGAAAAGAGGTGTTGCTATGGTCGATGTCTCGTTGCAAGTAATTTTGTGAACCAGGACAGCCTCCACTGCACCGCAATGTCAAAGGGCCCCCTGATAAAAAGAAGGTTGCAAGTCAACTTCAGGGCACTTGCCCTAGGTTCAAGGTGCCAATAAGGTCCCCCTGGCCCCTGTGGAAACGCCCAAGTTGGTTTCGTCCTGGTCCAAATGCGTCCAAATGGGTCCCAGCTGCGGAGTCCACCGGCTGGTGCTTCAAGCCCAGCTTCTCGAGCATGTCTGACTCCTGCTGGCCGCCAAATCGCGTGGCCATCAGCCCGGATCCTTTCGCGTCTCCGCCTTGGCTCGACCCGACCCGGGAAAGCGAGTCTTTCGCATCTCTCCAGGTTGAGGAAGGACTCTCAAACATAGGATGCCCCAAAAGCAGCTGTGATTTCCGAAAATTGAAGGGCATAGACATTTCACCATGAGCAACTGGAGTCGGACATACAAAATGGGTACAAGGGCCATGCGCAGAAACATCACAAACAACTCCCCCCTCTTGAGGGCAGCATATGCTGCCTAAACCGTTGCCCATTGAACCTGTAATCGCCTTCCATCCATTTTCTAGCGGGTTTCCCACACAAGACATGAACCGAGGGGATGAGCTCCTGCCCTTCCCCTCGCCACGGCGCCATCGAAGTCCGGCGCCGGGATCATCGCCGGCGCCGGCACCCGGGCCATGGGAGCCGGAGCCATAGCCTGGGAAGGGCGGCTGGTTTTCCAACGCGCTGGTTGCTTGGGGTCCGAACCTCATTTTGAACCACAGATTGTATCCGAACCTCAGGCCCTAGATAACCACACTCATGGATTCACCGAAAACCGGGCCTAGGGTATCCCGGAAACAGGCGGTTGACATGCTCAGAATAGGTAGGATCGGATCTGAGGCACAAGATAAATACCCCAAGTCATTTTTCCAACGGGTCCCCCTACTGATCAACGGAAGTGAACCAGCACGTTTAGTGAACGGAATCTCCTGCTGGAAGACCACTAACAAGTGAGCATGCGTCCCTCTCCTCTTTGAGCGCTGGCATGCGTTCACCTTCTGCCAAGTTTATGTGGGAATTGCCACCGCGTGGAGTTCCCGTTTCAAGCTAAATACATGGGATAATATGTGTCCTCAAAACGTGTTGGCCGGTTCCCCTTCGGCTTCCCTTCAAGGTGTGCAAATCTATACCATTATAAATGGGTCGAGATTTAGTTTTTATTTTTTGTGTGTTTTATTTTGTGATGTTTTTTGTTGTTTTCCGTCTTGGCTAGTAAAATGCTGTATTTTACAGCATTTTCTCACGAATTGTACTTTAGACTAGCCCGTCAACATCATCAGCATCGTACATCCCCCGCATGTCCAGCCAACATCCCCAGCATCACCAGCAAACCGAGGGTGTCCCGCATCCTCAGCATCAGTTCCTCTCCGGCAAGGTAGGTAGGTATTTATGTATGCATGATAAAAAGCAGCGGGGGGGGTCTCCCGGATGATGGTAAAAACTCTTTGCATCCTTTGTTGGTTTCTGAGGTGGCTTCTTACCTTTGGCCAGGTGGGGTCCCAAAACCTTTAGGTGGCGTTGAGAACTCGTGTGGATTATGAGGGTGGGAGGCAACAGGGCCAGCCGCGCTCTCAAGACATCCAACAGGGAAAAGGGAGATGATTCTTGCCAGTGAGGCTTGACAAATGAAGCTTTTGCAATGACCCCAAAACCTGAAGGAAGGGCTCCCAAAGGCCTCGTTTTGCCCCCAGGGCTCGCGGGTTCACCGCCCCTGCCAAGTGGCCTGCGCGAGAGGAGGGCTCCATGCCGGCGCCGAGCGCAGCGGATGCCGCGGATGCCGCGGCGCTGGTGCCGGGGCCGGAAGCCATTGGAACCTCACGCGGTACGGCCATTCACTGGTACCAGCAGGTTGTCTACCAATACATGCATCTATACATATGTATAATATAACATATACAATAATCTAGATTTCTAAATATATCCATGAGAGTTGGCTTTAACCAAGCTCAAGCACCTGTCCTTGCTGAAGGCAACCAAGAAATGCAACGGCTCAGGGGGTCTGGTCTCATGTGCCCAAAGCAGTCTTGGTCCCATTCTGTGTGGGCCCGAACGGTTTACCTGTGATTGTCAGGCCCTTTACGCAAGTGGGCCAAACCTTCAGCCAAGAAGCTGTGCCGTCTGCACCACCGGCTGCTGATTTAGCTGCGGAACGGCGCAGGGGCCAACAGGGCCAACGGGGCCAGCAGGGCCAACGGGGCCAACAAGGCCCCAGACCCATGCGTTCCGAGCATGCTGTGCGTGCAGTGCATGTGGCGCAGGCACCATTGGCACCGGCGTATGCCACTGCACCTTCGGCTCGCAAATGCAAACATCCACTCAAGAACAGGTGTTCAACAGCGGCGGAAGGTTGTTTCTATTTCATAGGTTCGGGTTCGGCGGGCACTACAATTCCGCACTTCACAGCACTTTCTACCACAGACATGCTTTATGCCAGGACGGTCAACATCACTAGGACAGTCAAGATCCCAGCTTCGTTTTTGACACCCCCCGCATCATGTTCAACTACAAGATTTGGTTTAGGTTGGCTTACGGTATGGGGAAGATTACCGAAGATTTAGGGTTGGTTCAGGGTGGGTTTATGGTTCGCGTGGGGTGGGTTTAGGGCTGGGTGCGGGGCTGGTTTAGGGTTGGTTCACGGTTGGCTTGGAACTGGTTTAGGGATGGTTTAGCGCTGGATGTATTTGAGGTTTGCTTCGAGAGGTCAAGGGTTGGTATAGGGCTTGCTTAGGGCTTTTGTTTCGGGTTGGGGGTGGGTGCAAGGATTGGTTTAGAGTTGGCTTAGTCATGGTTAGTGTGGGTTTAGGATTGGTGCAGGCTGGCTGCAGAGTTGATCTAGGTTTTACCGGCTTGGTTTCAGGCGGGCTTTGGTATGCAGTTGGCTTAGGGTAGGTTTAGGGTTCGTTCAGGGTTTTCTTATGGGTGGTTTGGGCTAAGGTTTGCTTAGGGTGGGTGTATCTAGTTTAGGTTGGGTGTTGTGGCGGTTAGGGACGGTTTAGTGGACCGACCGACCGACCGACCGACCGACCGGGGAACCCTGCCACGACCCCTCAACACCAGGTTGAAAAAAGGTCACGAAAATAAGAACCAAACAGGAACCAAGAATTGAACACTAAAAACAAATCAAAGACAGGCCCACAACGAATGCACCTACAACAGCAAGAACACATGGCATGCTACATGCTTCACAGCCCAGGCGCAGGGTTGAAGTACATGTGCGGAAGTGGCGCTGGTAACATGCTTTGCGCCACATTCGCCACGTTCGCCTGAAGCTGCGCAAGATTGCTCTTCCCTGGACTTGGAGCTCAAGTTTTGTCGATGGCGCTGAAGCTCTGTTCTCCATATGCTTGAGTCCCCTGGACAAGCACATATTTCCAGTAGTGACCGATTTCCTTTAGCAAGTGGACCTGCACGCTACATTGCTTGGCATCTCCTAAGTCTTGTTGGGCAACAAGACGTTGAGCTAATGAGTGCCCCCTCAACACCCCGAAAAGAAGATGCCCTCGCCTCAAAATTGGCTTCTGTGGCCCCATGCTGCCCTAAAAGGGGAAGGGGTAGAACCTCTTTGAAGCGGTTGCCACTTGCCGCTGGATCTTTCAGCTGAAATCTGATGGCTCAAACGCTCGGATCTTACAAAGACGTAGTACATTGCTTTCTTGCAGCCAGCCCACACCAAAACTGAGCAACTACTAAAAGCTTCAAACAGGTCTGAGCCAAAACCATGAAGCAAAAATGACCCCTCTCCTGGAACACCCCAGAAGCGCACAAAACAAACCTCAAAAAGAAACATATAGAATATACCAAACTGCCCAGTCGCGGAATTGATGTGCGGAAGTGGCGCTGGCAACATGTTTTGCGCCACATTCGCCACGTTCACCTGCAAAATTTTGGGCAAGGCTGGTGTAAACAACCGTCGCTTGTTAAGGCATTTGATCTTGAACTACCCGGAATTCCAATTCAAGTGGATTGGCCCACAAACGTCCAAGTTTGTGGTTTGCCACTAAAATTGTCTTCCCACAAATCAGGAACTCAGAGCGTGGGGAAGAAATGCGTGAGGGGGCCTTTTAAAGTTTTCTCATACCGCAACCACCTAAAAGCCACCCGGAGCAATGTAGAAACCCTTCTATTGGTTGGATTTAAAGGGGACGAGAAGGAACACCACGGCATTTCTTGCGGTCAGCTAAAAAAGACGCTTGGCGCACGGCCTCGCCTCAACCGGCGGTCCAGTCCAACTCCTGGACAGCGGGTCCGAAGCGGGGCTGCCAGGTGGGGACACCGCCGGCATCGAGCCTCGGATGGAGTCCGAGTCAACACGCACCGAAAAGAAATCGGGCGCAAAACTCACCTCGGGGCCCAAACGGGCAATGCCTAGTCAAGAAAGAGACCTGGCATCCCTTTGTGGTACTAACATGTACTAACTGAGTCAAGACCAGTGTCTAACTGAGTGGTACCAAGTGAGTCAAGACCAGTGCTACAAAAAGGCACTCCCCGAACCGGAAGCTCCTCACCGGTACCGGTGCCCTTTTCGTGTGGCTTGGGACTTGATCTACTCGGGTGTTTGTGGCCCGCGTGGCTGCATTTCCGACTTTCAGGCCGGAGGGGGGTCCCGCAACTCCATGCTCCAAGTGTTCCAACCACAAGCGGGAAAAAGAAACAAAGAGAGGAATCATCTTGCCTCCATCAGCTATTGCATGCCAGTTAGGGAGTTGGAGGATGAGAGCCCGCCACCCAATGTCCTATACTGCCAGGACCTGGAAACAGCAGGCCAACTTGTGGGGAACCCCAAAGCTTACAAGGCCGATCAGCGCTGGACTGAGAGGGATCCCTTTTTCTTTGAGTTGGTATATATATATATATATTTCTATATACTTCTATTTGGGTTTGTCTCCACATGGGACCCCCAAGCACGTCGTGTTCCTTTTGGTCTCCCTTCAACACCCCGATGCTTGCAAGGGAATGTCCGGGTCATCACCTATGGCTCTGAGTCACTGCCCTGTTGCCCTGAAACCTGAGACCCTTGTAACAGAAAAACGAAAAAGCTCTATTTGGGGCTGGCCCTTTGAGTGGCGAACACTGAGCTACAAAAAACTGACTTGCAGAGTCGAACCTGCTGAAAAAATGGTGTCCCGCTGATTTGGATGTTTGGAGGTTGCGGTGTCTTTCCATTGAGCTTGACCAAGAGCCAGGGGTTCCAACTCCCCGAAGCCAGAAAAGGGCAATCTGGCTTGGGTACTCATCCAGGGGACTATTGCAGACACATACATTTATGCCGGTTGATGTTGGAAGGGAACTACTCTTGAAACAGAGGCAACTGGCTCCTCTTGTCCACCCTGTAGAAGCGAAAGAACACACAGGACAAACCTCCTTCACATCCGGTGTTGACGGTAGACGGGAGAACCCACTGTAATTATACACCGCTCCTGGCAAGATGCAACGGCACCAGGTGGCCCGTCCAGACAGGGCGGAAATCGAGCCCCTGCTGTTTTTCAACCACGCTCAAAACCGCCCCCCCCCCCCCCAAACCGTCAGACAGCCTTTTGCGCCACCAATCTTGTCACCCACTCCAAGCCCTCAAGGCCTAGAGGATTTTCAAACTAAAAACAAATGGTTCTCTACCACCATCATGAGAACCCCTCCAAGCCCTATTTGAAGGGGAAACCCCACTAAGGGAAGGAGGTCGTCCTTCCAGCCGCGAAACGGAACATTGGGTGCGGCATGGCACTTTGTTCCTTGCTTTCTGGCGTTTCTTGTCCCAACTCTGCGCGACCTAAAATTGCGTGAACTGCAGGTAGAAAGTCGCCTGAGTTTGCCTGGCTGCTTTTTTTTTCTCCCTGTTTGAGAGCTTGGTGTCGGTCCTTTGATCTTTTGTTTCTTCCGTATCGCTGGATCCAGGGTCAAACGAAGCCGAAAGGCCTGCGAGTGCATCACGTCGCATCGATCCACTGGCCCCCTTTTTGGGCTTCTTGATTTGCCGTATGCAAGCTTGGGATGCGAGCGCTGTCAAATCGATCTTGAAACCTCAAAACCACCCGGCCACGTGCCCCAAGGCCTTCTTGGATTTGGGGAGCAATCCCCCCACAGAGGATGTTGTTTATCATGTGCCTGACCACCTGCATGGTCTGCGCTGAGCTTCCGGACGCAGTGTGTTGCATGACCTGGAGGTTTGAAACAGCGGAGAGGTCAATGCAGGTTTTCAACCCCAATTAGTGGTTTGATTTGGTGGTTTGGACTTTAGGGCCGTAGTACGGGGGTACCTCTCGCCAAAAGCAACTGGAGTTCAATCCACCAAACCAGAAAATCCGAACCACCAGTTCAGGGGTATCTGAGGTTGGATGTTTCTGCAATACAAACAAATTCGTTTCGTGGGGCGAGTAGAAGGGAATGGGTTGAAATTGTTTTACCAAAAGAGCACAACGCCTTTCGGCTCTTTCTACAGCGCTCTTTGATTTGTTTTGAACAAATACAGGTGCGGCATAAAGCGTTTGAACTTGAGTCAACGAAGCTTTGGATCTTGCCAGACTAGCGCGGCTAACCAGCCAGTGGGCCGCACTAAGCGTGTTTTTCCCAACCCCCGGCGCTTTTCAACAAACCCGATCAAACCCGGACCGTTCTTTGCACTAATCATTCCAGGACCGGAAGAAACAGCAGCATGAACCAAAACATATGAAGATATGCCTTTTTTAGGGGACGCCTAAAACGTATTTTTCCTCTTGGTTTCCTTTTTGCCCACCCGAGAAGGCGTAAACAGCCCAACTGAGATCCTCAAGCAGTGAAGGAATGGGCTCACCTAGGAAGTAAACTGCTAAAATTCCAGTACGGCTTTTTCGACCAGGGGAATCAAGCGTTTCGCACTCAAGTGTTTCCCAATCAACACTTGCTCTAGTCTGCAGGTGCGGATCTCCGGTGATTGTTTTATTCTCAACCCCCTCCGCGTCCAAGGGGCCCAAATGGAGGGGGGGCGTGGTTTCAGATTGGAAAGGAAAGGAAAGAAAAGTGCGACGAGAGGGGGTAATGGTCCACTCTCTGCCCCTCCCGCTCACTGCTTTCCTCCGCCCGTGAACTCGCTTGGAAGCGTCTGTGAGTTTGGCACACAAGACCCTGACAACTTGGGTGAGGAAGTCATGCCTGTGGTAACAGCCTGGCATTATTTGACATTTTCCATCTCCAACCTGTATCCACAGCCTCTCACCATTTAGTAGCCGTAAACGAGAGTTGGGAGACAAGGCGTGTGTAAGCTTTCCCAAACACTTGCCTTCCATCGCCCTCTACGGTCCGCCCCCGTCCCCAGCTTCAAACAGAGGAAAAGCAACCTGCTCCCCAACGAAGGACAGGCTGTGAATTCTCCTGCGAGAAACCCCTGCAAGTGACCATGCAAATGATAATTGGGCAAAAAGCACAACCCTAGAAAGTCAAAACCATTCACCGGTGTGCGCTCGCCCGGCAAAACGGATCAGCAATCCGGGCAGGTCTCACGCTCATAGGCAAGCATCTCCAACTCCGTGTCGCAGTGAACGGGCGGCTGAGGGTAGCTGAGTAAGATGCCAGTACCAAAATGAACCTGTCAAAGCAAAAAAAGTCAAACAATGATCCGGCACTTCCGAAATAAACCTGTCAAAGCGAAGAGCCGGAAAGTGGCAAGATGCCTGAACCAGTCAAAGCAACAACATCAAAACACCAACCAAGTGGCAAGTTGCTGGCTACCGAAAGGAACTTGTCGAAACAACATTTCGGCAAGTGGCAAGTGGTGGGCCACCCCAAAATGCAGAACTCCAATCCTTAGATGGCCTTTTCTCTCGAGTGAATGGGCGAAGAAAAAGCAAAAACTCTTTGTCTGCCAAGAATCAGAAATTGCAAAAGACACTTCTCGGCTTCCGCAGGTTGCAAAGTCTTTCTTGATTTTCGCACGCGCAAAGTGGCCTGCCTTTTGGCCGGCTGCAGATAGATGCACCCAGATAAATCGCACATCCCCAACAGAATCCTGAGAGGGATGCGGCAGAGAACCGTCCGCTTTCATGGATTCAGTTGCACCAGCTGCCAAACAGACAATTGCAACAGAAATGCAAACCATCCTTCTACTTTTGCATCGAGCTGTGCAATGTCTTTGAGGTTTGAAGGAATGTTGATGACCTTGGTCTAACAGGGCCCTAAAGAGCCGGCCCTCAAAGTGGCACCCGTCCGGCCTGTCCAGTCTGGTCAAGAGCCCACCCTCTCCAAATCATAACGCGTCCCTCCTGCACACTTTTTTACATCCAACACGCTCAAAGATATTCAAAACACGGACACACGCAGGCGCCATACACCTGCAAAGAAAACTGACTCAGACTTGCTGAAAGGACTGGCGAGACCACATGTCTTTTTCTGCCTACACGGGAAGTACTATGACTCCAGTTCCCCTTAGACTGCACGCAGTCAAAGTACATCGAGCGTTGCAAAACGAAGAGCGCCGCACGGATGATGAGGCTCAGCCTATCGAGGTCCGTCGTGTCGGACGTTTCTGCGAATGAGAGCCATGAGTGAGGCTACGTTGCCTATCAGCCAAAGGCCAGGGTTGATCCCCGCAAACGACAAGGTTCCTGAATTCCTCGGCCCCGCAAGGGATTTTGATGATTGATAGGGTTCACAACCGCCCGACCAACTTTGTCGAAGACACCTTCCTGGAAGAAGTTGGTTGCGCGGGGCCAGCTTCGCAATTGCCCTGAATCTTCGCGGTGGCCCAGGGTGAGCCGAGCAAGGTGTGCAGAACCGTCTGCGCTGGCCAAGGCGTGGTAAGTAGTATTAGCAGAACACACGCCAAGTATGTAAAATGGCCAGCGGCCAGCGTTCGCTGAATCACAGCCTCAGTGGCCAGCCCTCACAACTTGTCGTCCACGCTCCTAACTGCTGAGCCACCCGCACATGCCCTGGGCGGGTGGCAGAACAAAACTCAAGGCTCCTGCGTTCGCATCATCTTCCCGGCGCCCTGCGTGATGGCAACGGAGATGGGAACGGAGGAAGGAGACGAACCGGTTGGTTGTTCACCTCACACCGGAGCTGAGACCGTGTCAATGGGCGCGTCTTCCACGCCACTTTGCAGGGTAAACGCATCTCCCAAGCATTCTCCCAAGCAGGAGCTTGTTGTCGTGATCCGCATGGACGAAGCTTGGGAGCAAAAGGCCTGCAGAGCGGGAGGCCAGGTGACGCAAATGACCAGCAAACCTACCAGGGCCAAGTGACGGTTACCGCACGCTGGAAGGACTGC
Source organism: Effrenium voratum (assembly GCA_963377175.1). Taxonomy (NCBI): domain Eukaryota; class Dinophyceae; order Suessiales; family Symbiodiniaceae; genus Effrenium; species Effrenium voratum. The sequence continues at coordinate 467,824 of CAUJNA010003360.1, forward strand.
CATCGTTTGGCAACTCCTTCACGCGCCCGATTTTGTTTTCAGACCCGAGCATGCACGGCCGTCGACAATGATCGTGTGGTTGCAGTACAGTGACGTGGGTCTGAAGTACTGAGGGGAGCTTGTCACGCCAACCAACGAGGCTTCCTGCTAGGCCATGCGTGGCCGACGCTGCAGAAATGGGCACGAGGGGCATCTTGGCGCCCTCGAGCTTTTGTTGCAGGTGGCAGTCATTGCGCAGAGTCACCAGTGAGCATCTGCAAGTCCCCGACTTCTTTGCGCACAATGGTGCGCACAGCTTCCACAGTGGCTTGTCCGGCTAAGGGGGCTAGCTCTCAGAAACCAGGCCAATTTCTCTGCTGTGCTAAGCAAACCTTCGAGGAACCGTGAAGTCGAAGCCTAGCGTACGAAGCTCTTTCTGCCTTTGGAACAGTGACAGTGCACCATGTGTGGTGGAACCTTGCCGCATCCATTGGATTCGGCCTAATTGACTTGGGGGGGTGTCAGGCTATCCAGAGCAAAGTCAAGATGCAGGCTTTTCTGGATCCATTTGAGGGATGCTAAAACTCTGGTGGGAGCCTGACCTCCATGGACGCAAGGTCTGGATGTTCTGACCAGAATTGCCATTGGCCCACTGATAGGCACTGTAGGTGAGTTAGGCGTGGGATTGAAGGCACATCGTTTTGCGCATCTCGCGGGTCCCAGAAATGTTCTTGGCGGGGGCTTCAACGTTTCTCCTTCCCCGGCGGGTTCGCCGGGAGAGCTTCCTCCCACACATGTGCAATGTGATGAAGCCGCCACGGATAGACTTTGTCTGGGCCGCGGGCGCATCTTGAGTGGCAGCATCGGTATTTGAGGTCTGCGTGCGATGGTCCTATGGTGTCAGGCGTTGGGGGGATCGCTAGCCTTCCTGCTTTGTCCTACCCCATACCTGCATGCACATTCCGCGTGGCACGGAGCTCCAATTGAAGAAAGCCTGCAGGGTAGATGGGCTAGCAGCCACGCTCAGCATAGGCAGAAGGGAGCTCAAGCAACTCGACACCTCGAAGGGCCGTAGGCAGGAGGCGGAGGGTGACATCCTGGCATGGTGGAAGACGAAGTTTTTACGTTATGCCCGGCCTCACTGTCCCAGGGCGCCTCCTTGCCAACCTCGCACATGCTTGCCGCGCCTCTGAGTCATGGAGCTGTCAACCGAGGCAGTGCACCACTCACCACTATGCCCGACGAACAGCCGCATGGATCACGGTCAACATGATAACATGTCAACCAACCAAGCCTGCACAGTCTTTAACTCGCTGCAGGCCACGTGTCGGATATAGTCTGCGCTTGCTTTGACCGGGCTCGTCTGCTCTCGGCTACCGACATGATCCGGTCAAGCCTCCTAGCCAAGTGGCAAGTTGTTGGCTGCCGACATGAATCTGTGACATCGACGAACCTAAATGCAGTAAGATGCCAGTACCAAAATGAACCTGTCAAAGCAGCAAAGTCAAACAATGATCCGGCACTTCCGAAATAAACCTGTCAAAGCGAAGAACCGGCAAGTGGCAAGATGCCTGAACCAGTCAAAGCAACAACATCAAAACACCACACAAGTGGCAAGTTGCCGGCTACCGAAAGGAACTTGTTGCAACAACATGTTGGCAAGTGGCAAGTGGTGGGCCACCCCAAAATGCAGAACTCCAATCCTTAGCTGGCCTCTTCTCTCGAGTGAATCGGGCAAGAAAAAGTCCAAACTCTTTGTTTGCCACCCAAAACGGCCCAAGACCAAGCAAAAAGTCCACACACTCAGGAATCGAGTGAGGTTTGGATTGGCTCCGTGGACTAAGGTTGCGTGCTTTCACTTCGGCTTCCAGGAGTGCGCAAAGGACGGACGGTTGTTCCAGCGCTTCCTTTTTAATATAGATTCAATTGCACCAGCTGCCGAACAGATCACAGCAACCGACAAACTCGACAGGGCACATCGCTGTACAGAAGGAATACCAGCGTACTGCTTGAACTACACAGCAAAGTGGTTGAAAAGTGGGAGGGTTAAGATTCAGATATGCTCAGCCCCGAAGATGGCTCGGAATGGTAGTATTTGAAAGCAGCAACCGCCAAGTCTGGGTTGTTCAAAATGCATCCAGGCCCATGGTTCGAATGGCGCCGCTCATGGGAAGCTACGAACGGGTCCCTGATGTAGGGGCCAAGGATTTCTCCAAACGCCAACACATGCCCCTGGCGTTGAGTAAACAAATCTGGCAGCTGGCGCGTGGCGCTCCAAGTGCCAGTGAAACCCACTACAAGCGAAGCATCACCTTGTTTTGACCGGATCGGAACCATGTCGGATGGGCCCAGCGTTCACAACAAGCTCGAAAGATGTGTTTTGATGGAGTAGGTGAACCTTGTTCGGACTGCACATTTCATTTTGCTGGTTTACAAGAAAAGCTGGATTGTTGGCTTTAGGGCTACCAGTTTATCACATTTACATATCACCCCATCCCAGTGAATCTGGGGGATGAGTTTCACCACCCAAGCGAGAACCAACTGGGCGTGAACCAAACTTGGGGGGGCATGCAGGGTCGGGTTCCAAGGAGTCAGAGCTATGTCGAATTGGGCAAGTTGCCTCGGGACCACTCGAGGCTGCCCTCACGCCGCCCCGGAAAAGCTTGGAAATGGAATTCGGGTCAATCTATTTTATTGCCAACAACAAAGAAATAGTCTTAAGCAAGTGTTGTCTTGGGGTGTGGAGCTGGTTTCTTGCAAGATGCGATCGGTGCATCCGTACCAAGCTCAAGGAACTTCGGGGCTGGCCTTTCAAAGAAGCCGTTAAAGGAGCCAAACAGGGCTTCGGACGCCAGCAACTAACTGTACAACATTTTTGCATTTGAGCCTTTTCCGATGCAAAAAACAAGCAAGCCACCACAAATCAAATCAAATCGACGGCCCATTAGTGAGCTGTGAATGTACAATGTCATGACTCTGGCTCCATTTTGCCAGTCAAAGTCAGAGGGGTGGGTCAAAAACAACTGACCTTCACAACCCCAGAACAAGCAAAACATTGAACCCACAATTCTGCCCTGAGGGCTCTTCTCCTCTTTGCTTTGTTGGCGTTTGTGCGTGTTCCCCCGCATGGTTCCACAGCGATCGGAGCCGGAGCTCTAGAATATAGAATCGCAGACTCTGCACGCAACTAGCGGCCAAGAAACTGCCAAGTTTCCACGCAGCGTGTTGGGTTGCCACACATAGTTGTCCACAGGCACACCCAAAAGTTCCCGCTTACAATTGGGAGGAAGTCGCGTGTTTTCTTGGGTTGGTATATCTATATTCTTCCAATATACATATATATATATATATATACATATGTCGTCTCAAAGGAACGTGGTCCCCAAACCAAACGTAAACCCCGCCCTGAGTTTCAAGCAAATTGGCAGGTGGCAAGTTGTCCAAGTTGCCGGCTACCAAACTACAAACGGGCAAGTGGCAAGTTGAGGACTACCGACATGACCCCGTCAAGCCTACAAGCCGCCAAGTGTGACAAGTTGTCGACCACCGAACAACAAATCCGCAAGTGGCAATGGGTGCGCTTCAGAAACAAGCCTGCAAGGGACAAGGCGGCAAGGGACCCACCAAAAAACCACCCCAGAATGCAGAACTCCAAAACTCCGAATCCTTAGGTGGCCCGAATCGAAGTGCAAAGTCCAGGAGCTGAGGAATCGGGCGAGGTTTAGGTTAGCTTTTTGGACTACTGTAAGGTTGCATGCCTTCACCGTATTTTCTTGGCTTCCAGGACGCTTCAGAGTCTTTCTTGACTCTGTGCGCGCAAAGGGGCGCACCTTTTGACCGACGGACGCTTACGCACAGGCACATCGCACATCCCAAATAGAATCCCAAGGAGGGATGCGCCAAAGAATGTATCCTTTTATATAGATTCAGTTGCACCAGCTGCCGAGCAGATCATACCAACAGAAACAAAGCTCGACAGGGCACCCCACTATACAAAAGAACAACCAGCCTAGTGCTTGAGCTACAATCACTATAGCCACTCTATAACCACCATATGTCTACTTCCTGGGAAAGGGCATGAACAAACCCATGCTCGCAAAGCGCCTTATCTGCTAGCTCAACGCTGGCAACATGTTGTCGAGATTCCTGAGTCTGGCTGGTGAACAGGCCCGCCTCTAAGAAACCCCTCATGTCTGACTCGAACCCCAAGCAGCTTGCCTAACCACTCAATCGTAACACCAGAGTCACAACGTTGCCTCTTGTTGAGGGTCTGCCTTTGGGCTTGCATGAAAAAGCATAAAACAAGCTGTGGCACCCACCTTTTGGGACCTAACAGCACTCGGCCGGCCAACACGAAACTCTCACCTCAACTTTCTGCCCGAAAACAGTGTTTACAGCCAACCTGGCCTTAAGCAAACACGAGCCAGGCTTGTTCCCTAAGAGGGATTGCGTGAACCAAAGTGCTTGAAACGCGGAAGGGTTAAGATTCAGATGTGCTCAGTCAGTGTTGAAAACAGCAACCGCCTGCATCCAGCCCCCTGGTTCTAAATGGAAAGCTACGACTCTCTGGTGTAGGGGCCAAGCATGCATTCAAGCGCCAACAAAAATACTGGACCCCCGGCGGTCAGCAACAACAATGGCAGCTGGTGCGTGGCTGTCCAAGTGCCAGGGTGTAATTCGCTGCAAGTCACGCATCAAACAGTTGGCAGCGCTTGTTTTGACCGGAACCATGTCGGAGGGCCCGGGGTTCACAACAAACTCGAAAGTTTCATTTTGAAGGAGAAGGTGAACCTTGTTCGGATCGCACCGGGTTCTTCTTGTTTCCATAAAACCTGGTGGCTTTAGGACTCCCAGTTTGTCCCACTTGTCAAACCATCCCAGTGACCCGGGTTGAGGAAGTTGAGAACCCACCACTCAAGCGAGAATGGGTGGAAAAGCAAACTTGGGGGGGGGTTCTTAGTCTTTGCCGGAGTTCGAAGGAGTCAGAGATATATTGAGCGCCTCAATGAAACAAGTATCTTGCCGTCGGTTCCTTTTCAAGTATGCTCCATCGTCGCTTCTTTCAAACGACCCTTGGTTAAAGGTATTCGGAGGCTTGGGGAACAACAACTCCCAGGCCTAAAGATTGGGGACGTTGCCTCGAGATCACTCGTCCCAAGAAAGGACCTTCGGATCAAATTACTTTACTGCCAAACAAGTGTGCAGATGCCGACGCGATAGGGAAACATTCGGAAACCCATTCCCTAGCATCCATTTGCTAGAGTCCCCTGGACTGAAAACTCGACACATAATATGACCAATAGCTGTAGAATCCTTTCAACAATGAAATCGAATGAAATAGTCTTAAGCAAGTCTTGTCTTGGGGTGTGCAGCTGGTTACTTGCAAGATGCGATCGGTGCATCCGTACCAAGCTCAAGAAACTTCGGGGCTGGCCTTTAAAGAACCCGTTAAAGCAGCCAAACAGGGCTGCGGACGCCTGCAACTAACTAACTGTACAACCCTTGTATTTGAGCCCTTTCCGATCAAAAAACAAGCAAGCCAAGACGAAGTGCCGCCCAATCACAACAAATCGACGGGCCCATTCGTGAGCTGTAAATGTACAAGACTCTGGCTCCATTTTGCCAGTGTCAAAGTCAGAGAGGTGGGTCAAAAACAACCAAGATACTGACCTTGACAACCCCAGAACTTTGTTTTGTTGGCGTTTGTGGGTTTCCCCCTGCATGGTTCCACCGCGATCGGAGCCGGAGCTCTAGAATATAGACTCGCAGAGTCTGCACGCAACTAGCGGCCAAGAAACTGCCAAGTTTGTGTTGGGCTGCCCCAAACTGCTGCCCCAAACGTTCCAGCTTAAAATTGCCCTCCAAAGCTTTCTTTCAACCCTTCCCTGTTTTTTGTCAACCCTTGCAAACCGTTCCCAAGCAGGGTTTGAGGGTTAAAAAAGGAAGGGATAGAACAACAAGCTTGGAGGGTGGGAAAAAAAGGGAGCCTGAAATCTCGTGTTTTCTTGGGTTGATATGCTTATGTTATATATATATATATTCCGTCTCAAACGGATCTACCCAAACAAAACGACAACCCCACCTTCACTGTTTCAAGCAAACTGGCAGGTGGCAAGTTGTCCAAGTTGCCGGCTAAAACCTGTCAGAACTACAAACGGGCAAGTGACAAGTTGAGGACGACCGAGATGGATGATCCCGTCAAGCTCACAAGCCGCCAAGCGACAAGTTGCCGGCCACCGAACAACAAATCCGCAAGTGGCAATTGGTGGGCATCAGAAACAAGCCTGCAAGGGACAAGTCCGCGAGTGGCAAAAGACGCGTTACATCAATGCGCAAGGGACCCACAAAGGACCACAATTCTGCCCTGAGGGCTCTTCTCCTCTTTGCTTTGTTGGCGTTTGTGCGTGTTCCCCCGCATGGTTCCACAGCGATCGGAGCCGGAGCTCTAGAATATAGAATCGCAGACTCTGCACGCAACTAGCGGCCAAGAAACTGCCAAGTTTCCACGCAGCGTGTTGGGTTGCCACACATAGTTGTCCACAGGCACACCCAAAAGTTCCCGCTTACAATTGGGAGGAAGTCTCGCGTTTTCTTGGGTTGGTATATCTATATTATTTCTGCGGTTTTGGGCGAACACGAAGTAGCCCAGGGAATCAAAGAGGTACACGTGATCCACGAAGTACCAAAAGAACCCAGTCCCAACGCACAATGGTGAAGTTGCTGATGACCAGGTTGTGGGAGTGACAGTTGAAGAAGATCAAGTTTGGGAGGGTTGGAAAACAGGTTACAACAGAAAGTGAAGTTCAGAACCAGGCCCAGGAAGTCCTCGACGACCAGCCACCCACCACCTAACACCGGCCGCGGCAGCACCAGGACCTTTTCCCGATGATGACGCAGGCCGCCGTGCTATGGCGGATGCACGCAAATCCGAGAGACCCCTGACGGGAGGTTTAAACTTGAGCCAAACGGCCATTCGGCCGTTTTGCCACATGATGAAACAACACGTGAACGAAACACACCCCCCTCATCCGATATCTGGACGAGAGAAAGGATGCGAGACAGTTGAGTTCACGACGAAAGGGACCAACCAAAAATGCCGGCGTCAACTCAGGGGTGAGCCAAACGGCATCACCTGGGCCCCAGTTAAAATCCCGCCACCACCCCGAATTATCGGGGCGACAGGATTATTTGACGAGTGGACCACATGAGTGAACAAAGACATATTGGAGGAACCAGACGAAGATTCCTCTCGTGCCGTTCATGCGTTGTCATAGGACGACACCATGCGGAGGGGGACCCTATCTGGATCACCGCGCCTCACTGCACGCCGTGGAGTGGTTGGAAGAGTAGTCGAGTTGGGAGGAAATTAGAAACGGAAGTTCCGAAATTGGTGTGAAAATATCCGGCTACGGCCGGCCCGGCACTTCTAGTGCGGTCTCAGCCTCACACAGGATCGCCAGGGGAACCGTCTCCGGCGCGCACGGCAGCGGTGCGGGAGGGACACGAGCAACGCCGGATCAGCGGTACAGGGCAATGGAGACCATCACCCCCAGCAGCGCCGCATAGGCGAGAGGAGGACCGGCGCGGTCGCGTTTTTCGGCGACACACGTACTATCCTCGCCCTTCTAAGGCGGATGCTGATTGCGGTACCCGCCTACCACCCTGAACCAGGTTCTTCCCGGTCCCTGGGCACGTCGTCTCTCCGGCGTCCACCACGGTCACCTCGATCACCTCCTCCATCCCGACGGCGATCCTCACCACCACCCCTATTGTGGTCTCCAGCCGGAGGTCGGCGAGGCGGAGGGGGATCTGATTGGTGACGTCGGTCATCCCTGCGCCGGTCCCGGTGGCGATCGCGACGGTCATCACCCGGGTCATCACGTCCGCGGCGCTCATCTCGCCCCGGACCGCGCCTCTCGGAGGTCTCCTCATGACGTGGATGAGGTCGGCGATCATCGCGTCGGCCTCCGCGGGTATCCCTGCCACGATCATCCCTTTGTCGGGGCGGGCCAGGATCCTCGCGTCCACCTTTGCCAGGTCGATGTCTTCCTCGACCCTTCCCCTCACCCTTAGGACCGCGACGATCCTCGCGGGCCCCAAGCGCGGTCCTCGACCGATCGTCATCTCGGCGGGGCCGCGACTCATTTGCCGCACGAGTGGTCCGAGGCACACCCGGGGGAAGCTCCCACTCGTCGTTGTCGTCATCGCGCGGATCATAGCCGCCGTGGCCGCCCAAGGAACCGGTGGCATCCCGTGGTGGGGACGCAGGAGTTCCGGGACCGCCCGATCGAAGACGAACTCGGGGAGTCGCGTCCTCGCCGGTAAAAGGATCCTTCTGGGTGTAGAAACCCTTGGTCCTGCCCCTTCTCTCCCCACCTTCCACACCGCTTCTCGCGGGGACCGGGGATGGACGGGCAGGCTGGGCCATGCTCTTAGAGCTGGGTTGCCCGCCAGGCGGGACCTGAACGCCCCCCTGCCCTTTTTCGGGCGCGGGGACCCGACCATGAGATGTCCTCCTGGCCTTGGGTTGGTCGGACTCACCCTCCAGCTCGGACTCGGTGTCAGGGACACGAGTATTGATGGCCATGTCCTCTTCCTCAAACGGATCCCCAGTCGTTGTAACGCCTGCCGCAATGGGAGCGGGAGGAGGAGGAGGAGGAGTTGGTACAGCATCGCCAGAACTGACGCCTGCATGCGACACCACGGGAGTCTCCGGTTCTACCGGGACAGGCGGCGCAGGAGGAGCCGGGGGCGGTGGCGGAGGGGGAGGGATCTCCTCCTCGTCGTCGCCCATGGGCTCGTCAAGGTCGTCAGGCTTCTCGTCATCTCCGTGCGACGAACCATCCGATCCCAGCTCATCCTCCGCTGATCCAGCAAAGTCGGGCTCGTCTTCGTCCTTCACGCCGGGGCCTGGTGTAAGGCGAATTCCGGGTCGATGGCGATCGCGGGGTCGGAAGCGGTATTTCCTTGGCACAGGGTCGGACAGCTCCTGTTTGATGTCATCCTGGGTTTGAGGGCGGTCGGCCAAGCAGGTGTCGTAGGCAACAGTGGACGTCCGGTAGATCAGATCGTCCATACTGCTGAGGTCATTGAGGGTGTAGACGTACCCCTTCCTAATGCCTTCCCGTATCGTGTCCATAGCCCGTTTGAGGCGCGCGGCAGGATCGAACCCGGCCTTTCTCCGCATGGCCTGCAATATCCCGCAGTGCTGTGCGAGCAGCCCCACCTGGAACTTGAACCCCTCCCCGGACACGTCGTTGGGGAGTATCGGAGAAAGGTGTCCTGTTCTCAGCCCAATGATATGGGCCTCAAGAATGTAGTAGGACGTGTAAAAGCCGCACCGGTTGGCGTTGAAGTTTGCGGTGGTTAGGCGTCTGCCCCACTCAGCCGCATATCCCTCGTATTCTTCGAAGAATTCGGGGACGGAGCTCCCGTTGAAGGCAAGACCCCTTACCAAGATCGCCTTTGCTACCCACTCTTCTACGTTGTGGTCGACCGTGTCACGGTATTTGCCGTCAAGGACTTCGTCTCGGAGCGAGTCGTGAAGTTTTCGGAAAATGCCATCCACGTCCTCTTTGTCAAGGTACTTAGGAGGCCGCATCCCAGACATCAACAAGGACCGGGCATCGACGGCGGGACTCTGCGAGTAGAGGGCCATTCCGATGGCGTTGGCGTCTGCGTTGTTCCACAGAGCGGGGACGAAGCCCTCGTATTTTGCCAGCCAGGGAGGAATCACCCCGTCGGTGCTCGCTATCGTGCGAGGGCCGCCGTTTGTGTCTCCGGTGGGCAGGACGCCCTCATAGAAGATGGGAAGGTAGCAGGCGGTGCACAGGTGAGCGCCGACCGGGTGGGCCGTCATGCACCTATGGCATGGAACGGACACCACCTCGCGGATATGTTCCGTCTTGGTGATCTGATGATACTTCTCCATCTCGTCCCGACACTTCCTCGGGTTATCACTCACGAAGTTGAGGAAGTTGGGCGGATAGCACCAAGGCCTCAGGTAAACGATGGAGCAGTCCTCCTTGAAGTAGACGCATCTCCAGTACCCGATCGCGATGTTCTCGCGCGATGCAAAGGTACCCTGGCGAGTAATGTGCATGCCCCCATTTTCCATGGAGAAGAAACGTGCATCGATAGCCATGACCACATATCGGGGATCGGCGTCGACCCGAGGTGTGCAGCTCCGTCACATTGCTGTCGGTGATGCGGTCGACAGTGTCGTTGGGGCATTCTCCGTGATCGCGGAGGGATTGATATTCATCCGGCCGAGAGGGAAGGAGCTCGATCAGAGCCCGCCCACCCCGAATGATCGCCCCACGTTCTACGTAGAGCCGATACATTCGGAGGGGCACCACCTTGTAGAGTGTCTTGGGAACCACCTTGGAGGTGATAGGAAGACACACAGGGCTCTCGTAGAGCATGTATTGGTATCGTTCACGAAATGCCCGGTAATCAGTGTCGGATCCGATCTCGAGCGACCTTACCGCCGCTATGCGGGCGGAACCAGGCAGCAACCGACGCTCCTTGTCACGAATGACGGTGATGATGATCTCGAACATTCCTACCCCATCTTCGAGAAAGGAAGACAGGAGGTACGAAGAAAAGGCATCCTCAGATTCGACGCTGGTCCCGAAGTAGTGGCTCAGGAACTTCTTCAGTTGTATCACTGAAGTAACGTTCCCTTGCCCGCTGGCAGACGAGGCCTCCAACTCCGGGTCCTTGACTGCACCTGCATTTCCAGGCTGCACAGCTGTTCCACGGAGAGCGTCGCGTATTTCCGCGCATGCTCTCCTGTAGTAGTGCGAAGAGGCGCCCGTCCTACCCTCCACCTTCTGACGGATCTCGTCGGCGAAGTAGTCCAGAAGCTCCTCGGGTGCGGGAACAATGGCCTGGATCATCAGGTCAGGATCACTCCTGGTCGGGAGGATAGGCCCTGCTCTGGATCTCACTCCCATCTCCAGGAATCGGGTAATGTCCCCGATTTTGGCGCACAGAGTAGTGATCGTGTTCCCGATCCTGGGGGCGATATCTTCGCCCCTCCTGGCGCCGAGGATGACCTTGTTTTTCTTGATGGACTCCTCCTTCAGCCTCTCGAGGTTCCTCCGGGTCTCATCAGTGCCTTTCACCGCGCTGAGGCGGAGAACCGCAGGCTCCGGTTTGTCCGGTCGCACGAGCTGTCCGTCGGGGATCTGGTCGAAAATGCGCGAGGCGGACTTCACTGCTGGGACATTCCTGTACTGATCCGGTACGCTGTAAAAGGCGTAGGCGAGAGTGTCACGCGAGGATGTCTCCCAGTACGTGTACTCTTCGGAATCACGCGGGTCACCGACAACGCGACACACGGTCCTCAGGTCGGCCAGAGCACGCTCCGCCTCGAACTGTGATCCGATGGTCGTGGGCAGCATGGCCCTCTCCTCCTCCGTGCAGTCGACGTATATGAACTGGCCGGTGTGCAGATCTCTGGGCGCGGCGAAGGGCCCCGCAGTGTCATGAACGCCCAGCAGAGTGCTCCTCGCCTCGACCTGGCTAGGGAGCGCATCCGCAGGAGGATGGGCGGGCTCGGCAGGGGCGTCAGGGGCTTGAGTGGCAGGCGGAACAGGGTCGTCCTTCTTATGTTCAGAGGCCCCCGTGGCGGTTGTTCCCGCTGCCTCTCCTCCAGCCACCACCGGTTGGTCCCGGGGCTCATTCATGTCAACGTCCTCACCGGCATTGTGACCTTCTTTCTCCGCCTTCTCCTTGGCCTCCTTGATCTCGCGTGCTGTAGGACGTCGATAAGCCGGCCAGGGGATGCCCATGATTTTGTCACCACGGGTGAAGGCGGACTCATCTCTGCGAATGATAACTGCCCGATCCTCACGCGATCCAGACATGGCCAGAGGACCGCACATGGACCGGAAGACCTGTGCGACCGATTGTGCCAGGCAGTCCGGGTACTCCCCTCTGAGCGCGGTGGTTCGCCATGTGTCAGGGATGTTCGGCTCCAGCTTGTTGCCACGATCGTCGACGCGATCGAGCTCACCAACGATCTGGTGAAATGGCAACGAACCAAGCCGGGTCTTGCGGTGAGCGGCGTGGAGGCAGTCATAGAATGTCCTAATCTTCTGCAACCCAGCCACAGCACCAGCCACGTGCGGGTGAACGTGCCCCATCCTCCAGGCGGTCGCCAAGGCCATATCAAGGCCGGCACGGACCGCGGAGAGCTGGGAGTTAAGGTCATAGGCGTTCATGTACTCTGCCGTCCAAAAGACGTCATCCATGGGAATGACCTCGCCGTTCCTGGAATCGACCATTCCGAGTCGGGTCCCGTCGTGCACCATTGCATCGCACCGTGTCCTGTTCGGATACGAGTTGGAATTCCCAAGCGGCTGCTTGGCTTTTCCGAAGATGCCGGTGTGGTGGTCGCCGGACTCGCCCTTTCGGGTCACGAACTTGGAGTCGATCTGATCACGAATCTCCGGCGGGTACTCAGGGGGACGATCGTTTCCATGACCTTTGTCCATTCGTCAGCCTCGGTTCTATCCGTGGCCTCCTTCCCGAAGTGGACATACTGGAGCTGCCTGGGGCCATGCACAGTGCATTTGTCTGCATATGCGTGGGCCCAGTCAACCAGCGTGGCGCGTTTGGCCATTTCACGTTGCCCATGGCGATCATTGGGGATGACAGCGTTCAGCGTCCTCATTTGATCACCCTGCTCCTTAGTCACCTGGTCCGAGTTCCTCGCTTTGTTTGCGTAGCTGGCCACGATCGGCTCGAAATTTTTCTCTCGAGCAGCGATGTGGTGAAGTACGAACCTGTCGGGCCGGGTGAATGCTTCGTCGAGGGAAATCGATCCTCTCTTCGGCTCCGTGTCGTCTCCATAGTAGTTGGGATTCCGCTCTTCGGGTTCCTCAAGTCCGCCGTGCGCCGGATCCTTCGACTCCGTGGCGCTAGCTCGGACGACCCTGTGTCGGGACGATCTCCGCTGAGCTTTCCATGCCTCAAGCGTCTGAAAGGTCTCCTGCGAGTCGGGATCATAATACTCGCCATCGGGGGTGATGGTATATCCCTCAACGGAGACCCCCGCGTCCCCAGTGGAGGTGCGGGCATCGGGGTCCACCTCATCGAACTCCGAGAGATCCTCCTTTGTCGGAGGTCCTCCCGATCCAGTGCTCCCCCCTACTTCCATTGAAGCGGCGGTGTGGGGATCGACGCCTGGCACGTCATCAGTCGTCTGATCAAGGGTCTTCATGAGGTCTTCGAAGCTCTCCACATCATTGCCACTGATACCGACCGGTTTGGTCACCGGCGCTGCGGGCGGCCCACCTTCAGGGGTAGGAGTCGGGACAGTGGTAGGGGCGGCCGGTTCTACCGGTGCGCCACGCCAGTATGCTATCTCGGCGTCAACATCCATGTCGTCATCCTTCTCCTCGACGGTCGGGAGCGTGGGGACGTCCTTCCTTTCACTTCCCGCTGGCTTCTTCAGCTCCTCAGCCTTCTTTTTGGCCGCCGCCGCGGCCTTGCGAGATGCCTCAGGCGTCGCGAGGCGCGGGAAGTTGCTCTCGTCCTTCCCGGGCGGAGTCAGCACAGACTTGGGCAATGGCCCCCCCCATCGGGGGGCCTTTGGCGGGTCGGCAGGCTCGGGAACCGGTGAACTTCCCCCGGAAGTGCGGATGTTTGGCGCCCGAGCGGGAGGTGCACCCTTGGTAGCCGTAGAGCCGGGATCCGGCGACTTAGCTGGCGTGCCGCCCTTTGCGGGCACGGAAGGGACAGGGGCCTTGGGGACACTCCTAATGTCGATGGGCCCCTTCGCCTTGGCGGGCGAGGCTTTCGGTGGCGAGACGGGGCGCGTCGGTGGCGACATCACCTTCGGCGTAGGGCCTTTGGGCTCGGCCTGGCGGGCAGGAGCCTTCGCCACAGAGGGAGCCGCCGCCTGTGCGGGGGGCGTCACCTTAGATGCCGCATCAGTCATCTCTACGTCATGCGATTGACCAGAGCTGTCTGCCCCGGCGACCTTCGCTGGCGGAGCGGTGGAGTAGGTTAACGAATCATCCCAGACCTTGGTCTGGAGAATCTTTTCGGCCTTCACCTTCGCGTCCTCGTCGGGAGGATACATGGTCTTCTTGTACAACATGCCCAACGTTTTCGCAGCATTGGTCGCACTCATGACGCGGTGTAGCGTCCACGAGATGTCCACGGCCGCGCTGGCGAGAGCCGGGAGCGCTACCACAGCTCTGTACTTGTTCGCAGGGGCGCCGGAACTGCCAACACAGTGGTCGCCCCAGAAGGCGAAATCCGCAGGAACCACTATCAAGTTCCTCTTCATCGCTGCCCTGATGAACGTCGTGATGACGCCGAGCATGTGGGTATTTCGAGCGGGCTGAAGCCATGACGCAACCGAAATGAGGATCACCACATTCGATCCAGCTCTCCTCACGGACTCAAGCCTTTCCAGGGTGGTGTGGATAAGGGTTTGCGCGTTGCTCTTGACGACCGACACCTGCTTTTTCTCATCCCAATCGGCCAGGTCATGGAGACGGGTTGCAAAAATGCAGGTGTCATACTCCATGGCCCCCCTTCCAACCGCTTTTTCGCGGTCATGGGTGAGCCGTGTGGCCTCTTCGACCATGGTGGCGATGGGGATGTGGTAACCGCTCTCCCCATACGGGCAGTGGAATTGGATCTTCGGGACGGATCCCTTTCGTGGCCCGCTGTCAGTGGACCGGAGAGTGTCCAGTTGCGCACTGAACTCTTCCGCCGTGATGTAAGAGCCCTTCTTGGTCTTCCCGCGCGACGCAAAGCAAAGGTCGTAGAAGACAAGCACCTGGGCATTTGCCTTAATCGTTGGCTCCTCCAAGTATGTGGGAGGCCCCCAACCCGCTGCCATCGCGGCGAGGATACCGGTGACTCCGGTAGTGCTCATAGGCAGGAGGCCCTTCAACACCGACGGTATAGTCGGGACATCAGAATCAATGCACGTGAGGGCGAATTCCGGGAACACGGTCAGGATGACGTTCCTGAACATTTGGTTTCCCCAACCTATCCACTCTTTTTCGAGGGCATTCTGGTCGTATGTAGTCAGATGAGAGGTCTTAGGCCTGCTCAGGCTGGGGAGCACCTCACTCTCGGGGTTCGTGATCCACTCTTGTTTGTACTTCCCGATCATCTTGTCGATGTCAAGAAACATAGTGGACGGCGCCAGATGCTCCTCCATGATGTAACCCGAATATTTCGGGTACTCATTTTCGAGCGCAAATGGGACCGACGATCCAGCCTCTTGCACCTTCACAGCGTATGTGTTGCTGACGAGACGATGCCTGGCGAACTCCGGGCTGAATCCACCAGTCTTCGTGGGGGTGCTAGGAGCAGCCAATCGCTCCAGTTCGCGCTTGGTCGCGCCAATCTCCCCGATAGCATTAGGCTGAAAGAAGGCGCGCTTCCTCCAAGAGAGCGACGGAGAGCAGGGGTTAACCTCAATGTAAGGGTTGAACCGTTGCAACTCGACGTCTCCATTTGCGTAACATGTGGAGAACCCCTCACCACCCGTGATCAGCTCCAGGTCATGGGAGAACTTGATGGCGAGAGCAAAAATGGGTGCCCGAGCCAACATGAGACGCCGCGTTTTATCTCCGCGGGGGTTGTCACCGCTGGCAGCATCTACAGGCAGCATGAAAGAAAGATGAGCCCAGATTCCTTGGCCGTAGTGCGCCCACGGGGTGTACCCGAGCGCTTGGCTGTATACCAGCGACGTCCAAATTCCGAGTTTGTCCTCGGACTCTGAGCTCACCACCTCTTCATGGGCGATGGAGGCCCAAAGGGAGAACTGGCTGAGTCCGTGTGCCCAGAGCTTGTTCTCAATGCTCCCCTGTTGCCATTGGTTCCAATTCGGGGACTCGGCATCAATGACGGACGAGAGAGAGGGTACGATCCAATATCCCTCGCCTGCCGTGATGCCATAGTCGTGGGCCACGTTGGTCACCCCGGGGGTGGCGAGCCTCTCAACCTTGTCCCACAGGAAGAACTGGTCAAGCACGGTTGCGACCTTCAGCTCAGAGGTCATGTGCTCCGCAAATGCTCCAAACCCGCCGTAGGCCTCCATGGATGGCAGATGGTCGATCGATCTGCTAGTGGTCCTATCCTGACACATGTCGATGATTTCCTCCAAGGTTCTATCCTTAATGAGGGAGATGCCATCAACAACGATCTCTGGGGGAACGAACATAGCAAGAGGGCGCATTTGTAGCCACTTTCTCACTATGGAGGGCTCGTACTGAGTGAAGCTGCTGATGCCTCCCGTGTGTTGGGAACGGCGCGGATCACCCATGTCATAGCAGTCGGTTGTGAAGCCGACATAGCTCCGGTACTGGTTCTGCTTGACCGCCAAGTACTCAGTCCTCCAGTTCTTCTTCAACTCCCCGTCGGCGTTCGTGATGGACGAAGACCATCCTCCTCCGGATGGTCGACAGCAGGGGTGTACTGCCGGGTCGACATCCGTCGTCTCATCAAGCCCGAGCGGCGCAATGTGGGCGTGAGGGAGGTAGTGGGTGGCAGAGCCACGGATGGGGATCGCATCGCACAGGATTGCCGCAGCGGTCAGGGCATTGTGCTCAGTGGCGATGAAACCAGAATCCTTGAGCAGGGCGATCATGTTGGCCGCCCTTCCTCTTCGGTAATTTAGGATCTTGGTCCTAACATCCGGGGGAAAGGAATCATACCCCTCACATTTGACGAGACCATTGATCATAGTCTCCACCTGCTCTCCGGTGATCACATCGCTCAAACGGGCAGCCTTTAAAGCCGCGCGACCGTTGAGCTTGGAAACCCAGCTGTTGAAGCTGTTCTGCATGATGTTGGCCACGGCTTTTACGCGGCCGGTGACAGGGTAGGGGAACCGCAGCGATGATGCGCTGGGAGGTGTGGGGAGGCTTTTCTCAGCCCCAGCCCTGGTGATCGATCCGCTTTCCGCGGAAGCCATATCACAGAACCCGCGTAGAAGTAGCGGAAGTGGGAAGTGGTCCAAGGCAGCCGCCGGCGGCGGTGCAGGAGGGCGATGGAGATCGCCGGAGGTCGCACAGCAGCGGTGCGTGAAGGTGGTGAAGATCACCAGCAGCCGAACGGCTGTCGAGGCCGGGGTGGAAAGTCCGTCTAGGACACGTCACCCGGGCCAGGGATTGTCGCAGCAGCGGCCCAAAGCGCGAGGCGGGGCGGCTATGTGCAACACTCAGGCTCTCACAAATAGTGAAATAGAGGAGCTCAATTGGATTTAAAGATGAATTGTACTCAATCACAAGACCGACAATACCATCAAGAATAAACAAAGGTCAAAGCCCCGTGTGTAGGGGAGTCCCATATGGTCTTGAAGTGGTCGGAAATGTGCATCGCTTGCCGATGTAGACTTCCGAGGAAGTCGTGTTCAGCTGGGAGAGCCAAAAAGCGACATGTAAACGCTTATGAGCACCCCACATTGCATGGCGAGCAACAAGAGAGCACGGGTTCAACAGAGATCGAACACATTCAACCGAGAATTTCATCGAAAATCCTTCCCCAGGCAACATCGTGAAAAGAGAAGTTGTTCTTCCCGTTTCGAAGCGATATAGAGCAGGGTGCACAGCGTAATCGATCATTAGTCCGTTTGTTCACGGCAACAGTAATGACGGTGGCGTGACCGCAAGCTCCAACCTGGCAACTGCAGAGATTAGATTTGTATAGGTCATGGTCATCGATAAATTGGCGGATTTTCTGAACGCAGAGTCCGGGTAGGTCGCCACCAAATCCGATAACAATGTCAAATTCGTGATGTATAGCATTCAGGGCAAAGGCAAGAGTAGAGGCAGTAAGCGCGTCGCACTTTTGTCGAAACCTCCTGATCTTGGACCAATCCCTTTTGCAGGAATCCGGGCACGAAGGAAAAATATTGAACACAGCAAAATTATCTCTTTTTCCTTTTAATCCGGGATACGTAGAGATCCCTCCGGTGCTTCCATCATCGAGATCGATTTTTACGACTCTGTGCCCGTGCTGGGGGGGCAGGAGTGGTAACACAGATGAGTCAATGACAATGGTCAGGTTGTCATTCTCAGACGCCCTAATCTCGGTGATTGAAATCCTGCAATCTGAGATGTTGGCGTCATTGATGAAGGAGTTGAACTTTGAGTCATGATCGGATTCAATGCGAACCCCCCTGATTGGTGGAAGAGCAGGAGCGGCAGGGGGAATATGCACGGGTTGGGTGGGATGGGAGAGATATGATTGCAGAAACCCCTGCTTGAACATCCCAAGGGTGTGGAGATTTTTGCTCCATACGATCTTGTCGACGCATGCCTTTGTGAGGATGTCGGCTCCCTGATAGTCCGAAGGGCATGCAACGAAACGGAATATCTTGTCGTTGTATCGCTCATTGAGCCACGCGATATCAACCCGTTGGGTACGCGACATGTATCGCATGTTCGGGTTATTGCCCGTGACGATTATTCTGCATGCGGCTTCGTTGTCCTCAAGGACGCTGATGGGTTGTGGGATCGAAGCGTCATATTTGATTTTGCACTTACATACGATTGAGTCCGAGGAGCCGCGACCGATGGCAAAGTGCCAGAGAGCGGCGAGCATCATGGCCTCTTTGGAAATGCCGTGATCGAGGGCGACAATTTCGGCCTCGGGAGTAGACTTCGATACGGAAGTTTGCTTCTTGCTCACGGCGGTGATGGGCATGTAGGTGCGGGGGCCAACGAGGCACACGAGGACCCCGGATGTGCTTTTTGCGTCGGTGCGATCACCGGCGAGGTCAGCATCGCAGTAGGTGACGACTTCGATCATATCAGATCGATCGCCAACCCATCCATAGAGGTGCAATTCAATGGTGGAGTTAATGTACGACACGAGCCTGTGAAGCTTCTTGTCGCACAATTGGTTCCACTTTGTGATTCTGCTGGCAAGCGCTTGCACTGGTCGGATTAAATCATAACGGCCCATACGAGCACCATATAAGATTTTCATTAGGACTTGTGCAGCTGCGTCGCCTAGGACGCCGGGCTTGGCAGAGATGACCTCGATGTCTTCTTTTTGATCAACAAGCTTGTCAAAATCCGGGTTTACCGGGTTCTCGTCAAATTCAGGCTTGCTCTCGTCAAGGAACGGGGTCTCGACAGTCTGAAGGGCCTTTGGAAATTTCGACTGGCAAAGTTCGAGGTAACGCTCAACACATGCTTGCATGAAGCAAGATTCGTTGTACTTGATGAGGTTGATCTTGGCTTTGCCGCGACATGCGTCGGCAGCAGGCCTTCGGTCCGGGCCGAAACGCATCTCCGGTATAGGCTTTGAGGGAGGATGTCCGACCGTCCAGGCAGTCCTTGGATCGAAGGGCCCATCAACGGTGGCTGATCTGAACTCGTGCTCGCAGCCGAGATATCTCTTGAGAGGACGGGGCTCCTCCATATTGATAACGGAACCTATGAGTCTCCACCCTTCGGCGAGGTTAGCCGATGGGCCACTTTGCTTGAAATCGTCAACATAGACAACGAGAAAGGTCTCAAGTGCAGGGTGACGAAAAACACTGGGCCAGTCGGGGATGGGCACAAATCCAACCTTTTTAAGTTGGGTCTCGCAGTGCTGTTCCCAAAACCTCCAGCGTCGGGGTGTCCATAGAGCGCAAGAACAAGGGGGCATACGGGGTCTTGCATGCCCTCCCATTCCTTCGGCCATTGGTCACGGGGAAGGCGTATCCAGGTTTTGGTTCCGCCGAGCAGCGCCTGTGTATATGCGGATTCCCCGTCGCTGACTTCAAGCGAGTTTCCTGGCAAAAGTCCGTATGCATCAGCAACCTTTCCCGCCGCCATGGTGGCAGGGCACGAAGTGATTTCGGAAAACAGAGCCCAGGCATTGGACTCGTCCCTAACGTGACACCCCTCGAAGACAACACGGCCCTTGAACTTCCTGTTCGGATCATCCTCAGCAAGTTCGTGATTCTTTTCGACGCATATGTCAAAGATACGACCGACATGAACTTTGGTCCCTTCTCGTTTTGCCTCAGCAGCGACGTCACGCCACTCACGCACCCTGGATTGGTCCCAACAGCCGAGATCCCTAAGCTTCTTCCACTCCTTTTCTAGGGCGGCGAAGGCCTTGGGATCGAGCTTCGCCTCCTTCCGAGGCACAGGGCGAGCGACACAGGCACTGAACGGAGGGAGCCCGAGAAATGGACTGTGACCGGACCCATCGGCCCCACGAGGCATGGCAAACCACTCGGTGTTTCCGGTGGAGGACCACATATGTGATGGGAAAGTAGCGGATGCAGCGGGGGCACCTTTGTCGGTGCTACCGAATCCTTGCCCCCCTCTTTCGGTGGCACGCGGCTTCTGAACGCATATGACGGGCTCAAGAATAGAGACGCGCTCAAGAATGAGTTGTGCGATTTTGTCTCCCTTCTTGATGAGGAAGTCACTGTTCGAATGGTTGAAGATTACAACTTTGACCTCTCCGGTATAGTCGGGGTCAATGACGCCGGCACCGATGTCAATCATGTGCTTGGCAGCAAGGCCAGAGCGGGGGGCTATTCTCCCGTATACTCCCTCGGGAATGGTGATGGCTAAGCCAGTCCCGATGGTGGCTTTGTCGCCAGCGGGGACTATGTGATCATCGGCCGATTGAAAATCCAGACCAACACTTTCAGGAGTCCCGCGACTCGGGACAGCGACTCCTTCCCGAAGAGGATGGATGTAGAGCGCATGGGGGTCTCTTTTCCATGCGGCGCGGTTGTTGGGCTCGGCGACCGCGACAGGAATCGTAGATCTCTCAGTCCTCCCTTTGTACCAGGATTTGATGATTGTCTGGCACATCTGCTTTGGATAGAGGGCAGTGAGCGGAGTGAGGGACCCCTCAATTCTGGCGTGCGCGAACCCCTTTTCATGATGACACGTTCGGCCCCCGAGCGCGGCGGCGAGGTCGGGAGAGTTCGTGGCGATTCTCCACTGCTTCCGGATGGGCGTTCCGTTCTTGTCCTTCATTCCGAAGTCGCATCCGTCAATATTGACAGTGAGAATCTCAGGATCGTCAAGAAACTTCTTCATGAAGGGTTGAGACCATCCAAGGCAATGACGTGGCCATTCATAGGCAATTCGTCCACCACCCTTCCGTACTTCACGAGAAACTCGAATGAAGGCCGCGAACATGATTTGGGATTGTCTTCGAGCGTCGTTAAGCTCGGCGGCGAATTCGGGTCCGTACTGAGAAAGGTTGACGTATTGCCAAGTACTCCAAGGTCCGCAGGGAATAGAGGACCAGAGATCGCATTTAGGGTTCTTCTTAACGATCTCGATTAGCCTCTTAACATCCTTGCTCTTAAGGATATCAAAGGAGCCCTTGTGCACGCGAATGGCATCTCCGCCAAATTCAAACATAGTGGCGGAGAGTGCGGAATCGGCTTCGCATGCAAATTCAATTAGGAGTGATTTATTGGAGATGGCCGGCGCGCCAGGATGATCGTCGCCAGGCTCGAAGCGAGACTTCTCAACCTCAAGCTCCCTCTCAGTGCTGACATAGATCCTTCGCGCGGTGAGCGACATGGCTCGCCAATCATCGGACGAGATGGAGTTGGGCTTCCCCGTCCCGGTGTAGGGACGTTCTTTGCGTTTGGAGGATTGAGGATAATCAATGTCCTCCTTACCTCCCGGCAGCACATCTTCGCAGAGTGGCTTCTTGGGAGAGGGATGCCTCCTTTTGGGCGCGCAGCCCTTGTCGAAGAGGATAGTAACCCCGGTCCAGAACTTATGTGTTCTAACCCGATGGCCGCTGGCATACACATCACGGGAGTCGCGATAGACCTCGTCTTTGGAGTCGAGGAAGTTGCAATGAGTGATCCTGACGTCGTCGAGATCAGCTTGGACCGGCCCCCTGAAGGCAGAGGACGGGTGTCGTCTCCAAAGAAGTCCTTTCTCGCCTTGACATGGTATCGATGCCAGGACCTTTCTTCTTCAAAGCGCACCCAGTAATCATCCCTTTTGTCAGGGGAAGATCCATCCGAGACGTGACTATCTATGACGTCAATCCCAGGAACGTTGTCAGAGTCAGCATTCTGTCGCCGATTTCGACAATCATCCTCATCGTCCCCATGGTCAAAGCGCCCCTCGTCAAAGCTGAAGGACTCGTCTTCACGGGGCAGAACTTTTCCGCCGAGGTGATCAGGGTCTAATAGGCGATCATGCTTGTATGATGCAATCTCTCGGGTACGAGCCTCATATGCTTTTAGCAGGGGAAACACGAACGGCTCTTCAGCATCGTGGTAGATCTGTTTCACTTGGTGGATACTGGGTCGAACAACTCCAGCCTGAAAATGCTCAAGGTCAGCAACATAGTAGTCGCCCTTCCATTTCCCTCCAGGTTCGAACCGATAACCGAGGAAAACACCAGGTTTGGCAACAGGGGCGAACTTGGGAGCCTTATAATGATCGTGTTCTTCGCCGGGAACAGCGGGAGCGATACTAGATTCTTCCTCAGCGAAGTCAGCGAGGGGGTCGTAGTCACAGTCACGCAGAGCTTCCTCGATTTCTTCTGCTGACATGGGTTCATATTCATCATCAGAAAGAGGTGCGTCTTCCCTTGAGGTTTCGCCCCACTTCTCGAGAGCGTGGACGTCGACCTGAAAATAGGTTTCGCCAATCCAATCTTGCAATGGATCATCTCTAGGATCACTCAGATTTCTCCACGTGGTTGACTGAATAGAGTCATTTTCACCGTTGAGATATTTAATGATGGTGAGAGTTTCGTCAGCGAGGAATTCAACGTCAATCGGGCAGTTGGAGCCCCTTGGATCGAAGAGTTTCTTTCTGGGTGTCCGGTGTATACGGATAACACACTCGTTCTCTTCGTCTTTGCTCCAATAGTCATCGTCGGCAGGCTTATTTTGATCTTCGGGGGCGTTTTTGATCCCCCCCTTTTCAATTCGACGCGGTTTGGGAGCGACGGGGAAGAAATCAACCAAGCAACCGAAGGGAAGAAGCTTGCCGTTGAAAGGAAGGGGGGCGTGTCTTTTAGACCACGCGCTTCCACCTCCCCGATTCTCGATGTTCCTAGCGACGGCAAAGTACTTTGTTGCGTAGGGCCACCATCGGGCTTCTAACCCGGCTTGACGTAAAAGCACACGTGCACCATGAAGGACTAATTTGACTTTGTTTTCAATGATGCCGTTGGTCTTTGGCATTCCCGGAGTAGACCATTCATGTATCCAGCGCAGTTCTTTGCAAGCACTGACAAGTTCTTTAGCTTGATCAGTGTGCATCATCTTGATGTCATTTTGAGGCCCTGCGAAACGGTTGAAAGCGTCAACGGTGTTAGCATCAGAGCGGTTTATGACAGGCATGACATCGATCCACGAAGTGGCGAGATCATAGAAAACGATGGCGTCGGCCTCGCCGTTAATGCCCCTGTCACGTAGCCCACGCAGAACCATCGTGTCGGCGGTGACTAAGTCGCCAAAGTCTTCGGCTCCATGACCAGCCGCGCCCTTCTTCCGGAACAGCCTGACATTCTCCATCTTGGCACGCTGGCAATGCGAGCAAAAAGGGTTCTTGGGAAGATGAGTCATCATGTGGCGGAGGGTCAAGGCGTCAGCTCTCCAGTCATCGGCGCTACGCAGGGGGCCGTGGCCTTCAAGTTCGACGGTTTCCTCAATTGGATCAGAGGCAGGAGGATCAGGGTCGGGTGGGCCAGGATGGCCTTCGGGTACAGAAGGTATGTCCTTTGTTCCCTCTTTGATGACATCCCCGGAAAGAGCAGAAGGAGCGGGAACAGCAGGGATGTCAGGGTACTGATCGGCCACCGGAGAACTGAAGTTACAACGTGAGGCAGGCAAGTACGGGACGTTGTTCAGCACGTCGAGCACAATTTCCTTGCCATCAGGTCCTTGAAGGACGGGAAGCTCACCTGCGGGCCAGGTGAATGTATAACCTTGCTCCATACAGCGTTTGCCGATTGAGATGAGCGATGGCGTGTTCTGCATGACGTGGGCATTGATCACCTCGTCAATGTCCTGCATATCAGCAGCAATGCTTCCGAGGGTCGACGCCGTGCCGTTGGCGGTCTGCAGGGCATGGGTACGTCCAGTTTTCTTCACCAGACTCTGCTCTCCGGCACTAAGTTCGTTCAGTCCAACAAGGTCGATGGGGCAGCCTGTATCAGCAAGCCATCGGATCGAACGTTCGTGCCCAGGAGCGGATGGAGTGGAGGACATGCGCGATGCTCTATACATCATGCGCCGTCGAATCGGTTTAGATTCGAGGTATTCGCCCTCTTGATCAATGGCGACCTGCTCCTGCATGGAGAGTGCGCGGAGAATGGCCTTCTCACTTTGCCGTTCAATGGTGATCTTTGAAGCGTTCTTGAACTCCCCAGAGTGAGTATATGATGGATTCCTGGATTTCTGAGAAACATGAGAAATCTGCTTCATAAGGTTGTTATCGGAAACGACGATATACTCAATCATGGCGGAGTCATTGATCTGAACTGTCAGGCTGCGATCGTCGTTGTAGACGTTCGGACGCATAGAGGCATTCCACGCGGCACGCTTAACAGGATCAGTGTATGACCAAAAAGTAGTTTTTACGTCGCCGGTAAAACCGATAGGACAGAACATCCTATTCCGCGAAGTGTGAGAGGTGATTGGAAGGTCCTGGATAACCCGTCCGTCGGGGATTGAAACGGTACGTCTCCACACCACATGCTGTAGCCCGGGGCCCCCACCAGTGGGTCCCTGAAACATGCAAGCCCGGTGATCGGTTCTAGACCACACCTGTGCATCAGCAGGAGGAGAGCGGCCGGGTGTCCTGTCAGAAAGGGCACCCGTCAGGCCACCAGATTCGCGTTTGGTCGCTGGGCATGCGATAGATATTCCCGGCGAGGCCTGTGGGTAACGGCCCGCCCCTCTCAGAAACCCTCGTCAACCCCGGGTGCGGGACTGTCAATTCGCCCATCAGGATAGGGATTCGACGAATCGCCCCCTTGCTCAATAGCAGGGGCACTAGGCTTCCTGGGAAGCGGGGCTAGGTCAGGAGGGGGCTTCTCATGCTTGTACGTGCACTTTGGACGCGTGCACTTGCCGACGTTTAGCCACTCTCTGCAGTACCCAGGGTATATGGGACCGTCGTTATCCCGGGGAGAATTCGGCTTCTCCTCATGGTGCGCAAAGCGGCAGTCAGAACCTCGCCTACATTGCCCCTTCTGCCAATCATGACAGACTCCAGGGGTGGCAGGATGCTCATGGCGGCGATCTCTTCCTGGAGAAGGGCGCTCCCTGCTACTCCGCCTGGGGTCATCAGATCGCGTTTTTCCGCGATCACGATCACTTGATCTCGCGTCCCCTGTCTTGCGAGTATCCCCAAACGGCGAAGGACGGCGCACCCCAGGAGCGGCGGCATTCGGGTTGCGATCAGCATGCGGAGATCGGGAGTACATTCGATCCTTTATCTCAGAGACATTGTACCTCGTCCTCCACCTCGACACAGCGTTGCGAGCGGCCCTCATGATCCAGTCGTAATTTTGCACGTCTGGATTACGATCCCAGTGTTGTACGTCAGGCATCAAGCATGGTGAGTGTCGAACTTGCTCAAAGAAAACATGCTGAAGAACATGGTGATCAATCGGTGCGGTGATTCCGCCCAGGAGTCCTTCCCATTTATCAAGGAATTTCTCAAGCTGAGGCTCGCCAGACCCGGCAGCTCTGCCGAGGGATAGGCGAAGAAGTTCATTCGTACGGATAGACTGGCTCCCGACTTCATCGGGACGAAGGTATTCAATGAGGCAGAATAGGATCTGGCGGCTTTTCAGCCTCGTCCCCCTTTTCACCTGAGCCTCTTCAGTCAGCCTGCTGATCTTGGCAACAATAGGTTTCGATGTGATGCACTTTCTCAGTGCAGCATTGAACTTATTGTCAAGGATCGGGTAGAGGCACTCCCCATCAAGTTCCTCTATTGTGCTGGCGTTTTCGACACTCATAACCCAAGACATGGCATATGGCGAGTCATAGCTGAATGCGTTGCTCACGATTTCTCTCGTGGAAATGATCCAGTCTCGCAACTCATGCGGTGCGGGCTCTTTTTCGAGCTCTATGTTGGCGCACTTGTTCGCCTCAGATGGCAACGAAGTTAAGGGCGGTCGAGTAGCCTGCCCAAAAACATGGGGAGGTAAAACGCCGTCTCTGCCAATGGATATGGCACACAGAGAGCAACTCCCGGACGATGGCGGGCAGCACGCGGCACATAAAGAAGTGCGGCACAACGAACAAGTTTGGAAGCATGGAGGTGTCCCGGGGATGCTGGTCTTGACATTTATGTTGCACCGAGGACAGACCCTTTCCTCAGCGGAGGATCGGCGAATATCGGGGGCTCCAATACCGCCGACGCCACCGACGTCATGCACACCCTTACCGAGTCCTGGTGGAAGAGAAAAACCAGTTGGCCCGCCAGAGTTATCCTGTGCCCCGTGGTGAGGCTGTGGGTTCTGCTGATTTGTCACAGCAGCGTCAGGTCCGTATCTCCCGCGAATGACTCCCTGAGACGTTCCATGCTCAACCTGACCGGTGAAAATCCCCCCTGTAGGGGAACATCCGGGGTACGTGTTGATGGTCCCCCTCGGAACTGCTCGTCCGACTACGGGCGAAGACATTGCCCTTGGTGGCATTGGCCCGGCAGCTCCGACGTTGGAACAGAAACCAGAATTCCCTTGGTGCGGTTCAGGACTCCGATGTGACGGATCTCCACGTGATGGCCCGGATCCAGGATCAGGAGCAGTGCCATCCTGCTGATTATGATCAGGAATGCAATCAGGTCCTCCAGGCCCCGCGCTGGGGCCGCAATGCTTAGTTTTCCCGTCGGGATCAGCTCTCAGACAACCGAGGCAAATAGGTCGAACACTCGACCCAAAACGACGTACATCGTCAGGCGAAGCGATGTGTTGATCGCAGTACTCGTCCCTGCATATGAGACACCTCACAAGTCCGTGTCTCCCCCCTCTTCCTCTGCATGCGCGGCATCTAGGAAACTGATCGCTGCACTTGAAACATGAGTTACAGTCATGGTCAAAGCAGTCTTCGCAGACTGACTTGCCGCAGCTTCGGCATGGATAGCGAGGTTCCCGATGCTGTGGATGCCCTGGCTCCTCATGAGCACACCTGGCCCGGTTATCAGGGGCAGCGCCGGCAGCCCGAGCAATGGCCCTCGTTCTAGAGGGATCCCTGCCGAAGATGGGGGCTGATGGTGATGGTGGGGGTGGCCCCGAAGGAGGTGGAGGTGGAGGAGGCCTCGCCGAGCTGACGGTGCGAGCATCACGAGGAGGAGAACCTCTAGGAGCCCTTCCCTGGGTTAAGGGATCTGTGTCTCCAGATTTCTCCCATGATCCCGTTCCGGCGGTCGAACCAGCGCCAGCACTTGAGGATCCGCAGGCAGCAAGAGGTTGCTCCCTCAATTCAGCGACCTGCATGTTGATCTCATTGACCCTCAGCACAAGCTTCATAAACTGCTCTTGCATGTCCCTCGGGTTGGGGCCTAAGCTTTTGTCATGAAGGTCCTTGACACATCTAGCAATGCGGGACAATTGAAGCTTGAATTCTTCCTGTTTCTGTGAGTTCTCATTGAGGGCTCCGGATACCTTATCACTGAACTGCTTCAGGTCGGTCGCAGGAACGAGATGCTGGATATACGTCTCGACGTTCCCACGGATGGTTCTTTCTCTTGAGATGGTTCCCTCAATGTCGATGACACTGCGAGAGTTCGCCTCAACTTCGTCTTTGATTTTCCGAACCTCAGCCTCAAGGGCCCCGATCTCAGAAAACCTAAGAAGCTGGACCTTGGCGTTCTCAAGTGATTCGGCCTGCTCGCGAAGTTCAGCAGCGGATATGACGATCGAGTTAGATCTCTCATCATACATCTTGAAACGCTCATTCATCTCCTTCTCGCTTCGGGCAACCCACTCGTGGAAATCACGGAACTTAGCCTCGTGTTTTGAGAGAGTTCCGGCAACAGCAGAGAAGGATGATTCAACTTTCTTCTCGAAGGCGTCAACACGGTTATTGATCTTCTTGATCTCACCGACGCAAGCGTTGATATCATCCCTACATGAACGAATCTCAGCTCTGCATCCCTGGATTTCGGCCTTGCACCCCTTGACCTCGTTATGGATCGCGAGAAGCAGTCGTTGAAGCTCAGATGCAACAGGATGGCCGCCACTTGTGGAAGCAGACGGAGCAGGACGACTATCAGCGTCATGATCTCCGCGGCTATTCTCTTCCCTGTCGGGAGTGCAGCCCGGAGTTCCGATTTGAAAGAATGCGGGGACAACGGAGTCGTTGACCGGTTGATTCGAAGGAAGCCCTCCATATCCAGGGGCAATAGTGCTAAGACCAGGTCTCCGATTCCTAGGCGTAGAGTTAATCCCGTCATCAGTCTCCTTCTCAGACATCGGGGCGTTGGAGCTGAGCCCAGACCCCGCAGAGTGTATAGGAACGTCAATAGGATCGTGATGAGCTGGGGGATTAGATCGCAGTCGTAGAGCAGCTTCACGTCTCTCGGGTGACTCAGAGCTCCTCTTTGTGGCTCGTGAGTCAGTGCCGGTTTGTCCCGACACATTATCAAATGATGATGATCCGCGAAGTTGAGCTTGATCTGGATTAGGTTGAGTGAGATCAAGCCGTTGAGCAACGTCACCATTGAGTGGCTTAGGGGAAAGTACTTTGGCAACGCGGCTCGGCGGGAGCGATGTAGTTCGTCTCTCTGGTGTGACCTCGGCCTCATCGATTACATCAAGGATTCCAGGAATGGTTTCATCATCTTCATTTCCTCTCCTGGGTGGCTGATGGAAGGGGATGTCGAGGAGGTCAAATGGAGTAGAGCCAATACCAGGTGTATCCTGCTCGGATCCATCACTGGTACGGTGGCTGGACTGCTCCTCGAGGTCGATGACGTCGGGGGCGGACTCTTTTCGAGTCTGACGCCGATTGAACGCCGCGAAGAGACCGGCATGGCTTCTTGACGAAGAGAAGGAAGGATTTGGGCCTGCTGTTTCGCGGCCCGCATCCGATCGACTAGTACCTGATGTCCGATTTGGCGGATTTGAGCCCGCGTTGTAGCGGTTCGCATCCCGACCTCGGGTACCTGAGGAAAGCGGTGGATTCGGACCAGCGTTGTAGCGGTCCGCATTCCGGTCGCGGGTACCTGACAGGTGAGATGATACTGCATCAGGGATGAAGTCCATATCCGCCGGACTGGGGTGATCGTGAATGATGTCAATGTCGGATGAACCTGAGACGGGAGGAGGGCCAGCTATTTGCGGCCAATCCTCAATCGCCCGTTTGCCCACCTCGGGTTGGGCCGAACCTGCATCATGAGAAGGGGAGAAATCTTCAATGGGGTCATTTTCTCCATCATGAGGGAAACCCTGAGTAGGCTCATGCGTAGGCAGGGCATCAAAAGATCTGTCAATTCGGGAAGGCTGAGATCTCCAATCGGCATCAAAAAGGGATTGAAAATCCAGATTCCCAACCGAAACGGGGGCACCCGAGTTAAAGTCGAGCCGACCGAAATCAGGCGGTGTAGCCTGCGATCCACTGCCGAGGAGTTGGTCAAACTGATCCCATGTAAGGGACCATGATTGAACCGGCTCCGGATGAGCAGCATGATGGCAGCCCGGTCCTCGATCTGGAGCGCCACGAACGGAACAGTAGGCGAAATCGATGAGGGCACCTGATTTGGAGGAACCTCAGCCTCTTCTAGAGGGGGTCCGTCCTCGATCTGGAGCACTGCCGCCGGGATAGGGGCCTCCGCATCCTCATCAAACACAACCTGAGAAAGGATCCAATCGTCCGTGATCACCCCGGGATTGGGCTCTGCGCCCACCATCGGGGGAATGGGCCACAGCCGGCTGTCTAAGCCGGGGGCAGCAGGCGCGGCGTTGCCGCGAAGGGCGTTGGCCTCGTCGTCCACGAAGCCCGGCCCACGATGAGAAGCTCCGGGGGACGCCATTGCTCGTACAAGTAGGCGATGGGAGCAGGTAGCGGGTCACGTCCCGCAACCGGATCACCAGCCCCAGCTTCTAGCTGGTACGGCTGATAACCTGCGGTTTTGGGCGAACACGAAGTAGCCCAGGGAATCAAAGAGGTACACGTGATCCACGAAGTACCAAAAGAACCCAGTCCCAACGCACAATGGTGAAGTTGCTGATGACCAGGTTGTGGGAGTGACAGTTGAAGAAGATCAAGTTTGGGAGGGTTGGAAAACAGGTTACAACAGAAAGTGAAGTTCAGAACCAGGCCCAGGAAGTCCTCGACGACCAGCCACCCACCACCTAACACCGGCCGCGGCAGCACCAGGACCTTTTCCCGATGATGACGCAGGCCGCCGTGCTATGGCGGATGCACGCAAATCCGAGAGACCCCTGACGGGAGGTTTAAACTTGAGCCAAACGGCCATTCGGCCGTTTTGCCACATGATGAAACAACACGTGAACGAAACACAATTTCAATATACATATATATATATACATATGTCGTCTCAAAGGAACGTGGTCCCCAAACCAAACGTAAACCCCGCCCTGAGTTTCAAGCAAATTGGCAGGTGGCAAGTTGTCCAAGTTGCCGGCTACCAAACTACAAACGGGCAAGTGGCAAGTTGAGGACTACCGACATGACCCCGTCAAGCCTACAAGCCGCCAAGTGTGACAAGTTGTCGACCACCGAACAACAAATCCGCAAGTGGCAATGGGTGCGCTTCAGAAACAAGCCTGCAAGGGACAAGGCGGCAAGGGACAAAAGGCCCATTATATCAATTCGCAAGGAACCCACCAAAAAACCACCCCAGAATGCAGAACTCCAAAACTCCGAATCCTTAGGTGGCCCGAATCGAAGTGCAAAGTCCAGGAGCTGAGGAATCGGGCGAGGTTTAGGTTAGCTTTTTGGACTACTGTAAGGTTGCATGCTTTCACCGTATTTTCTTGGCTTCCAGGACGCTTCAGAGTCTTTCTTGACTCTGTGTGCGCAAAGGGGCGCACCTTTTGACCGACGGGCGCTTACGCACAGGCACATCGCACATCCCAAATAGAATCCCAAGGAGGGATGCGCCAAACAGTGCTTCCTTTAATATAGATTCAGTTGCACCAGCTGCCGAGCAGATCATACCAACAGAACAAAAACTCGACAGGGCACCCCACTATACAAAAGAACAACCAGCCTAGTGCTTGAGCTACAATCACTATAGCCACTCTATAACCACCATATGTCTACTTCAAGGGAAAGGGCATGAACAAACCCAGGCTCGCAAAGTGCCTTCTCTGCTAGCTCAACGCTGGCAACATGTTGTCGAGATTCCTGAGTCTGGCTGGTGAACAGGCCCGCCTCTAAGAAACCCCTCATGTCTGACTCGAACCCCAAGCAGCTTGCCTAACCACTCAATCGTAACACCAGAGTCACAACGTTGCCTCTTGTTGAGGGTCTGCCTTTGGGCTTGCATGAAAAAGGATAAAACAAGCTGTGGCACCCACCTTTTGGGACCTAACAGCACTCGGCCGGCCAACACGAAAATATCACCTCAACTTTCTGCCCGATAAAACAAGTGTTTACAGCCAACCTGGCCTTGAGCAAACACGAGCCAGGCTTGTCCCCTAAGAGGGATTGCGTGAACCAAAGTGGTTGAAACGCGGAAGGGTTAAGATTCAGATGTGCTCAGTCAGTGTTGAAAACAGCAACCGCCTGCATCCAGCCCCCTGGTTCTAAATGGAAAGCTACGACTCTCTGGTGTAGGGCCAAGCATGCATGTTGAACAAAAATACTGGACCCCCGGCGGTCAGCAACAACAATGGCAGCTGGTGCGTGGCTGTCCAAGTGCCAGGGTGTAATTCGCTGCAAGTCACGCATCAAACAGTTGGCAGCGCTTGTTTTGACCGGAACCATGTCGGAGGGCCCGGGGTTCACAACAAACTCGAAAGTTTCATTTTGAAGGAGAAGGTGAACCTTGTTCGGATCGCACCGGGTTCTTCTTGTTTCCATAAAACCTGGTGGCTTTAGGACTCCCAGTTTGTCCCACTTGTCAAACCATCCCAGTGACCCGGGTTGAGGAAGTTGAGAACCCACCACTCAAGCGAGAATGGGTGGAAAAGCAAACTTGGGGGGGGGTTCTTAGTCTTTGCCGGAGTTCGAAGGAGTCAGAGATATATTGAGCGCCTCAATGAAACAAGTATCTTGCCGTCGGTTCCTTTTCAAGTATGCTCCATCGTCGCTTCTTTCAAACGACCCTTGGTTAAAGGTATTCGGAGGCTTGGGGAACAACAACTCCCAGGCCTAAAGATTGGGGACGTTGCCTCGAGATCACTCGTCCCAAGAAAGGACCTTCGGATCAAATTACTTTACTGCCGAAGCAAGGGTGCAGATGCCGACGCGATAGGGAAACATTCGGAAACCCATTCCCTAGCATCCATTTGCTAGAGTCCCCTGGACTGAAAACTCGACACATAATATGACCAATAGCTGTAGAATCCTTTCAACAATGAAATCGAATGAAATAGTCTTAAGCAAGTGTTGTCTTGGGGTGTGCAGCTGGTTACTTGCAAGATAAGATCGGTGCATCCGTACCAAGCTCAAGAAACTTCGGGGCTGGCCTTTAAAGAACCCGTTAAAGCAGCCAAACAAGGCTTCGGACGCCAGCAACTAACTAACTGTACAACCCTTGTATTTGAGCCCTTTCCGATCAAAAACAAGCAAGCCAAGAGGAAGTGCCGCCCAATCAGAACAATTCGACGGGCCCATCCGTGAGCTGTAAATGTACAAGACTCTGGCTCCATGTTGCCAGTGTCAAAGTCAGAGAGGTGGGTCAAAAACAACCAAGTTACTGACCTTGACAACCCCAGAACCTCGTTTTGTTGGCGTTTGTGGGTTTCCCCCTGCATGGTTCCACCGCGATCGGAGCCGGAGCTCTAGAATATAGACTCGCAGAGTCTGCACGCAAGTAGAAGCCAAGAAGCTGCCAAGTTTGTGTTGGGCTGCCCCAAACTGCTGCCCCAAACGTTCCAGCTTAAAATTGCCCTCCAAAGCTTTCTTTCAACCCTTCCCTGTTTTTTGTCAACCCTTGCAAACCGTTCCCAAGCAGGGTTTGAGGGTTAAAAAAGGAAGGGATAGAACAACAAGCTTGGAGGGTGGGAAAAAAAGGGAGCCTGAAATCTCGTGTTTTCTTGGGTTGATATGCTTATGTTATATATATATATATTCCGTCTCAAACGGATCTACCCAAACAAAACGACAACCCCACCTTCACTGTTTCAAGCAAACTGGCAGGTGGCAAGTTGTCCAAGTTGCCGGCTAAAACCTGTCAGAACTACAAACGGGCAAGTGACAAGTTGAGGACGACCGAGATGGATGATCCCGTCAAGCTCACAAGCCGCCAAGCGACAAGTTGCCGGCCACCGAACCACAAATCCGCAAGTGGCAATTGGTGGGCATCAGAAACAAGCCTGCAAGGGACAAGTCCGCGAGTGGCAAAAGACGCGTTACATCAATGCGCAAGGGACCCACAAAGGACCACCTCAACATGCAGAACTCCAAATCCTTAGGTGGCCTTTCTCATTTTGGACAACTGTAAGGTTGCATGCCTTCACAGATTTTCTCGGCTTCCAGGACGCTTCAAAGTCTTTCTTGACTCTGTGTTCGCAAAGGGCGCACCTTTTGACCGGCGGAATTTGCACCCAGGCACATCGCGCATCCCCAACAGCATCTTGAGGAGGGATGCGCGAAAAACTGATTCCTTTTACATAGATTCAGTTGCGCCGGCTGCCGAACAAATCATAGCAACAGAAAAAGCTCGATAGGGCACCCCACTATACAAAAGAACCACCAGTGTGCTGCTCGAACTACAACCACTATAACCACTCTTTAACCATCATAGGTTCAGTCAATTTCACTATTTGTCTACTTCCAGGGGGAAGGGCATGAACCAACCCATGCTCGTAAAGCGCCTTATCAACGCTGGCAACGTGTTGTTGACAAACCCTAGCTCAACGCTGGCAGCGCGCCTTGTGGGCAGGCCCACCTCTAAGAAACATGTCTGACTCTAACCCCAAGCGGCTTGCTAACCACTCATTTAAAATACCAAAAGTCACGGCGTTGACTGTTGTTGAGGGTCTGCCAATTTGGGCTTGGCGTCAACGAAGGGGACAAAAGGAGTGCACAAACGCCCATCTGTTCGGACCTCTGCTTTGTGTTACATTGCGAGGTTTACCTGCTTGATCATCACCCCGCCAAAACGAAACTCTTACCTCAACTTGCTACCCGAAAGCAGTGCTTTCAGCCAACCTGGCATTAAGCAAAGAAGAGCCAGGCTTGTTCCCTAAGAGGGTTTGCGTGAACCAAAGTGGTCGAAACGCGGGAGGGTTGAAATTCAAATATATGTTCACCCACTAGGTTGCCCGGATTGTGCTGCCAAGACTGGGTTGTTCAATTGCAACAAGGCCCACGGTTCGAAGAGGGGCGCCGCTCGTGCAAAACTGTCATTACCTGGTGTAGGGGCCAAGCATGTACTTTGAACAAGCATCGTGCCTCAAAACGCCCATGCATGAACAAATACAGGACCCCTGACGGTCAGCAGCCAAAAAGGTCTGGGAGACGGCGCTTTCTCCAAGTGCCAGGCTGGAATTCGCTGCAAGCCATGCGTCAGACATGCTACGCTTGTTTTGACCGGAACCATGTCGGATGGGCCCGGTTAACAACAAACTCGAATGGTGAACCTTGTTCCGCATTCCCTTCATTCCCCCGCCCTTCAGCACATAGAACACCTGAACCAAAAATCTCGGGATCTGGAAGGCAATATACGCTACCAAGACTTTGCGCAGTCGTGAAGGTGTTTGTTCTTGATGGGCCAAAGATGTTTGGAGGAACCCGAAAGTGTCGAATCGGAGAACAGGTCGAAGGGCCGCTCCGGAGCGACTTGAACCAAGCTGTTCCGCAGACTTTTGCATCAGTGCCCCGTTGAAAAAAGAGTTCTTCACTTTTGCCAAGTTTTCAGCTATGCATCCAGCATCTACTTTTAGTGGCACTCATTCTTGATGCTTGTTTGACGGGCGCCCCACAGCCACCGGCGAGAGGCTCTGACCCGCCCACTGGCAGGAGGTGCAGGCTTCGCGGCTTTCCCAACCCCGCCACGGCGAGAGCGCTATGCGTTGGGCTGTCTCGGCTGGCTGTCCGTCACAAGCTCTGTCATACCCGTCTGTCGTCACAAGCTCTGTCACAGCTAGCTGTGACAAGCTCTCTCGCAGCTACTTGTCAACATCTCTTTCTGTTTCTCTTTCTCTTTCTGTCTCTCTCTCACCCCCTCTCTGCCGCAGCTGTCTGTCACGGTCTCTGTCACGCGTCTGTCTGTCACACTGTAGTGATATGACGAAACAATGTGCGCCAATTTGTGGCAGCTGCGCTTTTATGGGCAGCACCAGGGTCCAACAACGCGACCATCTTACCACCGTCTATACCGAGATTCGTTCTGGACTGGGATGGCGAAATGCAACTAAGACGCCAAAGTGTCTCGCGAAGCATTCTTGGAGGGCACTTCCAAGAATGAGGAGCGGTTTGCTTCGCTTTTACTGGCGTAGACGTTTGGGCCAGATATTGAAGCGACCCCCAACCCGAAACGTTCGGCAGGCAAGCCATTCACTGTTTCTCCGGGCCCCCAACCCGAAACATTCGGCTGAGAACCCATTTAAAATCTGCTGTTTTTCAACACTGCATTGTTCGAACAAAACGCTCGGTTGGCCTCTTTCATGAAGTGGGCGTCACCCTGCGCCCCATTTTCCGAGGCCCGCAATGGGTTGTTTCCTTTTTGATGCTTCTTGTCATCAAATGAACTCCAAAAAGACGGGCGTTTTTTGCCACGGACTACATCAGTTTCTGTGTAAACCCTCGGCTTTGTTCTCCTGGGATTATTGCCAGAACCTACATGAGCATTTTTGGTCATGACTGTTTCTGCCCGAGAAGTACCTTCAGCCCTCGCCGCCTTTTAGCGGTTTCTGGTTTGCAAGAAAACAGAAATCAAGTAAAGCGGGGGTTTACTGAGTTGCTCCTAGGCATAGAGCCGGCTTCATTTTGTGGGGTATGACTAGGGATTAGGAATGTGCTAGTGGCCAGTGGCAACATCCAGAGAATGCCTATAGACTATGCAAGATCTTCACGTTGTCCATCCTTCGGAACCCTGTGATTCCTCTGCATGCACTTGCGCCCTGCCTGCTGCCTGGAGCAGCCACCAACTAGCTTCAATGAGTGGGATCTAGCAGGGTATGTTTCAAAAGGATCGTCCGAATAGTAGGGGAGCTTGTTGTTGATATGTATACGTCTTTTGGCTGTTGCTGTTGGGTCTGCTTCTGGCAACATGCCAAGGGTCACCTCCTGGTCTCGGGGCTGGGTAGAAAGAGCGCTTGCAGTTGTCCAAGCCAAACTTCTAACCTTTCGATTGGTTCTTTGTTCCAGGTTTTGTCGAGGCAAAGGAACCCCCGTTTCTTCCTAAAACGTTGGGACGAGTCTACTTCGCAACGCCTTCGCCTTCCGTCATGACTGTGCGAATTCCTGGAACATAGGGGGTGGGTTTAGGCCTGATCATCGGGGTCTGGGAACTTGCCCAGCTCTTCTCTCAGGGCCTGCTCACTGCTCATAGCGAATTCCGGCTGCGCCAGAACATCTAATAAAACCTGACAAGGACTAGGCCACAAGTTGCCAGTTACACTCTGAAAGAAAAGGCGCGCTAGCCGGGCAATTACATGCCCCCATCACGTCACCCACATGCCACCCGCGTAGCAGCTTGACAACCGCCTTGCACGGGTGTTGGCAGCTCGGTATTCCTAACATCCAGGAAGCCGGGCGTCACCTTCCGTATTTTGAAGCATCTTACGTCTTACTGGCAGCCAGGCCAAAGAGGTAAAACTATCCCCATAGGAATTTGTTCAAAGCAAACAAGTCAGAAGGTTAACTCGGAACCCTTGGGTGAGACAAGCCTCCACTGCTTAGATCCCATGGACGCAAGCCCGCTGGGACACGCACAGCTAAGATTTGGAGTTGCAACGGGCATGCCCTGTTGGACATGGAGGCGCGAAAAAAGAACTTCTCATAACAAACGCGCCAAACTGAGTCCCTTCATGCCGTCATGTTATGTTCTCAAATTTGAGATTGGTCAGAAAAGGTAAATGAAATATGAGGACGCCCGCAGGCTGGAGAAGCAAGTGTGCGCTTTTGAAATACCAACATGCGATCTAAGCCTTTGGCTGATTTGTGGATGCGAGGAGACAGCAGCTTACGTGGGAGTGTACGTGTCTCAAAAAGGTAGAACCCTAAAAAAATGTCGGCTTCCGTTTGGTCGCCCTTTAAGCAAACCCAAAAAAGGCGACCAAACGAAGACACGCCCACGTTGTCACAACGGGCCTCCCTTACAAAATAACAGGAGTCCCCACCGGTTTTCGTCGTGAAAAACGGGGTCGCTGGCCTATAGCCAAAACGTGTACACGCGTACCTGGCCAGCGGCGGCGGAATGGATTGGGCAGCTGGCCCAGTTTCACTGCTTGCCAGTCACCGTTTTTCCTTGAGGACTATCAATTTGTCACATTCATCACCCCAGCCCGGTGACCCTGTGGGGTTGATGACTTTTGGTTGGGAACCCACCGCCCAAGAGTGGACACCCATTGGCGTAAAAGGGGGTGAAACCAAGCCTGGGTGGCCATGCTGGGTCTTTGTCCTTGCCGTTGTTGGAAGGAGAAAAAAAGATGTGTCGAGCACTTCAACGAACCAAGTATCTTGCCGCCGGTTCCTTGTATTTCGGTTCAACCATTGCTGTTTAGAAGCATCGGCCCTCTTTCAAAGGGAGGTTGTCGGGAACAACAACCCCAAGGGCTGAGAAGTGGTTTGGAATTCTCGCCGAAAGCAAATCTGACCAAAGGTCGTCTGTTCCCAGCGTTGGCAAAAGAATTCAGAGTAGACGCCGCCACGCAAAAATACAAAGCGTTGCGCATTGGTTCAGGCCAAACAAAGCTTCGGTCTACTGGAACTGTTGGATTTCCCACGGGCCCTGGCAACAAAAGCGCATTGAACAACAACACCAACACACGCATAAACACACACACACACACATAAACATACTGTAATGGTGAGCCCTACGAACTATTTACAAAATCCCAGGAGCTATTTATAAAATCCCAGGAAACCCCATGGAGCTATTTATAAAATCCAAGGAAATCTCATGGAGCTATTTATACAATCCCAGGAGCTATTTATAAAATCCCAGGAGCTATTTATAAAATCCCAGAAGCTATTTATAAGATCCCAGGAGCTATTTATAAAATTCCAAGAATTCCAATGGAGCTGTTTATGAAAATCCCAGGAGCTATTTATAGAAATCCAAGAAATCCCATGGAGCTATATATAAAATATTTACCGAGTTTGAAGAAAACATGTAACATGTCAATGACAATCTGTACAAGGCCGGAGGCATTGGCAAAGCTTCGGTGGAAGGGCTAGTAATAGAAATTCACAGAAAATGCCAGTGCTGTTTAAGTTGTAGGTAGAGCAGGCATAATCTGGCAAGAGGTCTCTTCATACGTGTAATGAAAGGACAGACACAAAATATGAAGCCATATCTGAGCTCAAACAGAACCGCTAAAGCTATCAATCAAAGCGGACAAGAGGGCCAGCTCTCACACAACCTGTAGTTGCACAGCTACACAACAACATTATGCGAACACACTCTCATAGTCTAGTCTAGCATTGTTAGGAGTAGCTGTGAAGGAGCTATAGGTGAAGATGATAAGGCAGCATAACATAGTTCAAGTAGTCCTATCTGTTTTAATAGCTTATGATATACCGATCTGTTCAGAACTGTTCCTAAGGAAGAGTGAGGAACGGCTCTAAACGGTTCAGGGCTATGCCTTAGAAATAGCCCTGAACGGTTCAGAGCGGTTTGGAGCTATTACAAAAAACATGCCAGAATAACATCAAATAGATCAGAGCGGTTTAGAGCGGTTTAGAGCGGTTTCTGACTCATTCCTACATC
>CAUJNA010003360.1:511819-639319 GCA_963377175.1 Effrenium voratum
CTCAAGGCATGCAGACAACAAAGGGGTTCTGCAACTGCGCGCTATGCGGGAAAGTGCTACCTCAGCCGGGTCTAGGACGAGCTGGCAACTCAGGCAATGTTGGACAGCGGCTGGGCGGGCGCTACCACGAAAAACATTGCGGGATATGTGCGGTGAAGCCATCCTCTTTCATGAGGGACCGTCAAATTCATGGAGACTCAAGGAGATCAAGCGGAGAGTCAGGGCAGTCTTGTGGCCCCAAGGCTCAAAAGATCAGCAACTGGCAGGAGGGTTGCCAACCCAACCGGCGCAGATGGCAAGGCGCCAGCGGGAAGGACCAGCAATAGACTAAATAGATTGTTAAATGCTATGCTCTTGTTTGCGGAGCGCGCTCATCACCCCGCCGAACTGGTCCTCATTCCAGTCGCGCCTGCTTGTTGCAATAGACACCCAACGCTCAAGCGCTCGTGAGGCCTGCAGCATCACTCCAACAACCGCCACAAGCCGCCAGCCCGTTGCCCATCCACCAGATCAAAGGATATGACTTTGAACCCGGAGGCAGCCTAGCTCCTCGGCGGGCCATCAGCACACCGTTACACCTGCGTCAGCCCAGTTCTGCCACTTGACCTGCTCCTGTGGCGCTCCGCTACCATGAAATGACTGTACATCATACAGCCTCATGAAAGGTCCTAAAGTGTGCAAATGTCCCTCCCATGGCCCTCCCAAAGTTTTGGTCCGAGGTAGTTACCCTCAAATAAACATCCAGTGTCACATAGATTCATAGATGTAAATTTGGACCAAACCAGGACGAGCGCCCCAGCCTTCGCAACGCACTCCTTCTGGCGCCGCAGTTTCCGTCCCTGCCAAGTGATGCCTCGGGAATTGATCCAACTTGAATGGTCCGAGCACAAAACAGGCTGCGTGCTGGGAAGGAATCCCACAATACATCATGTTTGGGAGAACATCTTGCTTTCGCAGTTTAACAAGGAAAGCCAACAGTACAAACAAAAAACAAATAAACAACAAAAACAAAAAGAAGCAACCAATCAGCCAAGCAAACACGCAAGCAAACAAGACAAGCAAATCAACAAAAGCAAGCCAACAACAACAAGCAAAACAGCCAAGCAAGCAAGCAAGCAAGCAAGCAAGCAAGCAAGCAAGCAAGCAAGCAAGCAAGCAAGCAAGCAAGCAAGCAAGCAAGCAAGCAAGCAAGCAAGCAAGCAAGCAAGCAAGCAAGCAAGCAAGCAAGCAAGCAAGCAAGCAACCACACAAACAAACACAGAACAAACACCAAAACACACATTTGCATATACAAAGGTTCTCATAGATGATGGATAAATAGATACGTGTCTCTCTATTTAAGTACATGTCTTTACATGGGTATATCGTCTTTGCGCCCCCCCCTCCCAAGATGGTGTTGTTTCTCTTGGCTCCCCTTTAAAATCACGCAAAAGGATGAGCCTCTAAAAAGCATGCGACACCATGTTCTTCTTCTCAAACAAAAACATGCACTAAGTAAGTCTAGCCATGCTGCGGTTCCTGCGCACCTTCGCCTGCTGGCTGGTGCAAATGTGGCAATGGTCGCAGGCATCCCCCTTCCAGCAGCCATCCTCGTGGCAAGTGCCCAAAAGGACAACCTGCACCAAATCATGTTTTTCCAGCAATCAATCTGAAAAAAGGAAAGCTCCGCCTTTGTTTGGGGCCTTGGGGGGTAAGCAGGCAGAAGTATTGAAACCACACATGGGCGTCTAAAAAAACTGCTTAAAACTTACTGACTTTGGGTTCTGCTAACATGGTTTTAAAGGTGTATATAGGCTTTGCTACAAGGAAATCAGATTGAATCGCTTGATAACCCCAGCCAAGGGTTTCCACAAGAAAAAACGCATTATTCTTGCTGGTTGCTTCCCTGCACGCAATGCGAATGACACAGTAACCCAGCGAATTTTCGCGTGCCAAGTTGACATTCAGTCAGTCAACCAGTCAGTCAGTCAGTCAATCAGCCAGCCGGTCGGTCAGTCAGCCAGTGAAGGGACAAGCACAAGCAAGTCTTATTTACTTTGACAACAACAGCCAGTGCACGGTTGGCTTCGCGTCTGCTGGAAGCCGGAAAGGCGGTCGTCCGCGCGCAACACGCGCCGCAAATCCACAGCCAGGCTCTGGCATCAAAATGGGCCTACAGGAGCCGGCGTCTGGCGAGCCGAGTGTCGCTGGAAACGTTTGGCGTGTCGCCGCAATTGCCAGCTGTTTCTCTCAGAATGGTTCTCACTTGGAAGCCCACGTCTCTTCTGGCAGCAAGCGCTTTCGCGAACTCGTCGAAGTCGTTCTCCGATACTCGGGCTTGAACTTCACCCGGCTTGGAGCTCGGTGCCAGCCTACAACAACTTGCTACTGCGCTCACCAGTCAGGTTGGCCGCATCCCGCGGTTTGCCGTACTTCGTTGGGCCTTTGCTGAGGACGACAACTGGTGGCTGGAGGCACTCGGTCGCCCGGTCTCACACTCTGGGCCGTGTAGTTGCCCAGGTCGCTAATTAGTCTGCTCATTCCTACCCTTATGGGCACAACTGCTCGTGCTGTGTCAGGCCCAGGATCTGCGCCTCAGTGAGGAAGAGCCAATACACTTGTCCATGACGCCCTTGACGGCAAATGGCATGGCTCATTTGCGACGCGACCTCGCCCCAAGATCACCACGGGAAAGTAGAGCGAAAACCTTTAGGAAGGAAGAAGAAGAAATCATCCCGGCGACTTGAACACGGGGAACAGAAAACACTTGTTGGGGTAGGCCGCTATCTCCTGAAAGAACCGCTGCCCCTTCCCTCAGTTTGGAAAAGGTTCGCTCTTGAGGAGTGAGCTTCTTTAAGTGGTGTTTCTCAAACAAGCCTCACCGCGGCCTTCTTCGGGGATCTACTGGGGTGTTCAAGAAATTTCACGGGCTTTTAGTTGCACACCACATCCTTCGGTGAGATCGCGATTTCACTCGCCCAGGCTGTTTCTTTGTTGATTTAATCTGCGCTAGTTAGTAGGTGTAATTCGCCAACCCGAATCAAAGACGCCTTCAGGGACCTTCAGCACGGGGCGTGGAAGCGCCCTTTGCGCCTGATCGGCGACAAGTCATTTCTTGGCCTTTGGTGTCCGCTTTCATCTTCAAGGGCTCCATCCAGAGTTTGAAGCTGGAGTCATGGTGAAACGGTGGAACGACCTCCAAAATTGGTGGACATATCTACTTGGCTCGTGGATCGGCAAACCCCTGGCTTGGCTCTTTTGAAGGGAAACCAAGGGCGCATCGCCTATCAGACTCGCAAGAGTAGAACGGGAGACCAAGTCTAGGGAACGCAAATTGGGAGGACCCATCAAGAACTGGTTGATAAACCTCAGACCTTCATTGATTCATGAGACCTGGACTAGTTGCTCCAGGTGCCCACTTATAAGCGCAGGCCCTAAAAACCGAAGCTGTGCCCTTGACCGCTAGAACAGGCCCAGCTCGGGCCATTCACATTCTCCAAGTCTGGAGCCCACTGAGAGGACCTGTAAACTAGATCATGCAGTTTCCTAGGGGGGCCACCCCTGAGTGGCACACCCCGGATTGATCCGAAGCGGACGGCAAACTTCGCAGAACGCACTTGACAACGAGCGCGACCCGAGACCCGAGACCAGAGACCAGAGACCCCGAGACCCGAGACCCCGAGACCCGAGACCCGAGATTCGAGACCCGAGACCCGAGAGCCGAGACTCGACCCGAGACCCGAGACTCGACACCCGACACCCGAGACCCGAGACCCGAGACCCAAGACTCCGAGACCCAAGATTCGAGACCCGAGACCCGAGACCCGAGACCCCGAGACCCGAGACTCGAGACCCCGAGGCCCAAGACCCGAGACTCGAGACCCCGAGACCCGAGACCCGAGACCCGAGACTCGAGACCCGAGACCCGAGACCCGAGACGCGAGACCCGAGACCCGAGAGCCCGAGACTCGAGACCCCGAGACCCGAGACTCGAGACCCCGAGACCCGAGACCCGAGACCCGAGACTCGAGACCCGAGACCCGAGACCCGAGACCCGAGACCCGAGACCCGAGAGCCCGAGACCCGACGAGATCCGAGACCTGAGACTCCGAGACCCGAGACCCAAGACCTGAGACCCGAGAGCGTTCAACACTACCAAATGTAGCATGTCCGCACCCGCTTAGCTCTGTATCCATGCCAGGCACACGGTAAGAACACCCGTTCAAGTGCACCCGCTTAGCACTGTATCCATGCCAGGCACATGGTAAGAACACCCGTTCAAGCGCACCCGCTTAGCACTGTATCCATGCCAGGCACACGGTAAGAACACCCGTTCAAGTGCACCCGCTTAGCACTGTATCCATGCCAGGCACATGGAAAGAACACCCGTTCAAGTGCGCATGCTGGGCGCTGAGTCCACGCCAGGCACGCGGTAAGAACACCCGTTCAAGCGCACCCGCTTAGCACTGTATCCATGCCAGGCACATGGTAAGAACACCCGTTCAAGTGCACCCGCTTAGCGCTGTATCCATGCCAGGCACATGGCAAGAACACCCGTTCAAGTGCACCCGCTTAGCGCTGTATCCATGCCAGGCACATGGTAAGAACACCCGTTCCGTTCAAGTGCACCCGCTTAGCACTGTATCCATGCCAGGCACATGGTAAGAACACCCGTTCAAGTGCACCCGCTTAGCAATGTATCCATGCCAGGCACATGGTAAGAACACCCGTTCAAGCGCACCCGCTTAGGTTCAAGTGCGCCCGCTTAGCACGCCAGGCACATGGTAAGAACACCCGTTCAAGTGCGCCCGCTTAGCACTGCATGCGTGCAAGGCGCATGGTAAGAACACCCGTGTAGCATGCCCGCACCCGCTTAGCAGTGTATCCATGCCAGGCACACGGTAAGAACACCCGTTCAAGTGCGCCCGCTTAGCACTGTATCCATGCCGAGCACATGGTAAGAACACCTGTTCAGGTGCACCCGCTTAGCGCTGTATCCATGCCAGGCACACGGTAAGAACACCCGTTCAAGTGCACCCGCTTAGGTTCAGTGCACCCGCTTAGCACTGTATCCATGCCAGGCACATGGTAAGAACACCCGTTCAAGCGCACCCGTTTAGACTGTATCCAGGCACATGGTAAGAACACCCGTTCAAGTGCACCCGCTTAGCACTGTATCCATGCCAGGCACATGGTAAGAACACCCGTTCAAGTGCACCCGCTTAGCACTGTATCCATGCCAGGCACATGGTAAGAACACCCGTTCAAGCGCACCCGCTTAGCACTGTATCCATGCCAGGCACATTGTAAGAACACCCGTTCCGTTCAAGTGCACCCGCTTGGCACTGTAGACATGCCAGGCACATGGTAAGAACTCCCGTTCAAGTGCACCCACTGAGCACTGTATCCATGCCAGGCACATGGTAAGAACACCCGTTCAAGTGCACCCGCTTAGCACTGTATCCATGCCAGGCACATGGTAAGAACACCCGTTCAAGCGCACCCGCCTGGCACTGTATCCATGCCAGGCACATGGTAAGAACACCCGTTCAAGTGCACTTGCTTAGCGCTGTATCCATGCCAGGCACATGGTAAGAACACCCGTTCAAGTGCGCCCGCTGAGCATCCCTGCTAGGCGCATGGTAAGAACACCCGTTCAAGTGCACC
The DNA here is from genome assembly GCA_963377175.1 of Effrenium voratum. Taxonomy (NCBI): domain Eukaryota; class Dinophyceae; order Suessiales; family Symbiodiniaceae; genus Effrenium; species Effrenium voratum. The sequence continues at coordinate 517,466 of CAUJNA010003360.1, forward strand.
CGCTTAGCCCTGTATCCATGCCAGGCACATGGTAAGAACACCCGTTCAAGCGCACCCGCTCAGCACTGTATCGATTGCCAGGCACATGGTAAGAACACCGCTCAAGTGCACCCAGCATCCATGCCAGCGCACGTATGTAGCCATGGTAAGAACACCCGTTCAAGTGCACCCGCTTAGCATGTATCGATGGCCAGGCATGGTAATGAACACCCGCTCAAGTGCACCCGCTGAGCATTGTGTCCATGCCAGGCACATGGTAAGAACACCCGTTCAAGCGCGCCCGTTTAGCGCTGTATCCATGCCAGGCACATGGTAAGAACACCCGTTCAAGTGCACCCGCTTAGCACTATATCGATGCAAGGCGCGTTAAGAACACCCACTCAAGTGCACCCGCTCAGCGCTGTATCCATGCCAGGCACATGGTAAGAACACCGGCTCAAGTGCACCCGCTCACCACTCTATCCATGCCAGGCACGCACATTGTAAGAACACCCGTTCAAGCGCACCCGCTTAGCACTCTATCGACGCCAGTCAAGTGCGCCCGCTGAGCACTGTATCCATGCCAGGCACATGGAAAGAACACCCGCTCAAGTGCAGTCGCTCAGAACTGCATGCCAGGCACATGGTAAGAACACCCGTTCAAGCGCACCCGCTTAGCAATGTATCCATGCCAGGCACACGGTAAGAACACCCGTTCAAGTGCACCCGCTTAGTACTGTACCCATGCCAGGCACAGAGTAAGAACACCCGTTCAAGCGCACCCGCTTAGCATTGTATCCATGCCAGCCACACGGTAAGAAACACCCGTTCAAGTGCACCCGCTTAGCACTGTATCCATGCCAGGCACATGGTAAGAACACCCGTTCAAGTGCACCCGCATAGCGCTGTTCCATGCCAGGCACATGGTAAGAACACCCGCTCAAGTGCACCGCTGAGCACTGAATCCATGCCAGGCATTTGGTAAGAACACCCGTTCAAGTGCACCCGCTTAGCACTGTATCCATGCCAGGCACATGGTAAGAACACCCGTTCAAGCGCACCCGCCTAGCGCTGTATCGATGCCAGGCACATGGTAAGAACACCCGCTCAAGTGCACCCGCTTAGCACTGCATGCGTGCAAGGCACATGGTAAAAACACCCATTCAAGTGCACCCGCTTAGCACTGTATCCATGCCAGGCACATGGTAAGAACACCCGTTCAAGTGCACCCGCTTAGCGCTGTATCCATGCCAGGCACATGGTAAGAACACCCGTTCAAGTGCACCCGCTTAGCACTGTATCCATGCCAGGCACATGGTAAGAACACCCGCATGGATACAGCCTGGCATGGATACAGCGCTATGCGGGTGCACTTGAAAGGATGTTCTTACTCTGTGCCTGGCATGGGTACAGTGCTAAGCGGGTGCACTTGAACGGGTGTTCTTACCGTGTGCCTGGCATGGATACATTGCTAAGCGGGTGCGCTTGAACGGGTGTTCTTACCATGTGCCTGGCATGCAGTTCTGAGCGACTGCACTTGAGCGGGTGTTCTTTCCATGTGCCTGGCATGGACACAATGCTGAGCGGGTGCACTTGAGCGGGTGTTCTTACCATGTGCCTGGCATCGATACAGTGCTAAGCGGGTGCACTTCAACGGGTGTTCTTACCATGTGCCTGGCATGGATACAGTGCTAAGCAGGTGCACTTGAGCGGGTGTTTTTACAATGTGCCTGGCATGGATACAGTGGTGAGCGGGTGCACTTGAGCCTTATCATGGACACAGTGCTGAGCGGGTGCACTTGAGCGGTTGTTCTTACCATTGTGCCTGGCATGGACACAATGCTGAGCGGGTGCACTTGAGCGGGTGTTCTTACCATGTGCCTGGCATCGATACAGTGCTAAGTGTTCTTACCATGTGCCTGGCATGGATACAGTGCTGAGCGGGTGCACTTGAGCGGGTGTTCTTACCATGTGCCTGGCATGGATGCTCAGCGGGCGCACTTGAACGGGTGTTCTTACCCTGTGCCTGGCATGGATACAGTGCTCACGCGAACCCGCTCAGCACTGCGGACATGCGAAACGGTGAGCACACCCGCTCACCTGCGCCCGCTCAGCAGTGCACCCATGCCTGCCACTGTACTTGGAGGAGTGCGCCTGCTCTGTGGGGGCAGTGTGCCGGGGGAGTGTGCCCGGACGGGGGAGTGTGCCGGGGAAGTGTGCTGGAGAGCATGGTAAGCACGCCCGCTCACGTGCACCCGCTCAGCACTGCGAACATGCTTGCGAAATGGTAAGCGCGCCCGCTCACGTCCGCCCGCTCAGCTCTGCACACATGCCTGCCAAGTGGTCAGCACACCCGCTCCTGCCAAATGGCAAACACGCCCGCTCAGCCACCCGCTCGCTCTGCTGCCAAATGACAAGCACGCCCGCCCGCTCACGTGCACCCGCTCAGCACTGCACACATGCTTGCCAAATGGTGAGCACACCCGCTCACCTGCACCCGCTCAGCACTGCGCCCACGCCTGCCAAATGGTAAGCACGCCCGCTCACGTGAGCCCGCTCAGACTGCGCCACATGCCTGCCAAACGCTCCCTCATGCGCACCCGCTCAGCACTGTACACATACCCGAGACCCAAGACCCAAGATCCGAAACCCGAGACTCGAGACCCGAGATCTGAGACCCCGACGCCCGAGACCCGAGCCCGCTCAGCACTGTATACATGCCTCTCACGTGCACCCGCTCAGCACTGCGCCCGCCAAATAGTAAGCACGCCCGCTTACGCGCGCCCTAGATTCGAAATTCGTGACCCGAAGCCCGAGACCCCGAGACCCGAGACCCCGAGACCCGAGACCCGAGATCCGAGATCCGAGACCCCGAGACCCGACACCCGAGACCCGAGACCCCGAGACCCCGAGACCCGAGACCCGAGACTCCGAGACCCGAGATCCGAGACCCGAGACCCGAGACCCGAGAGCCGAGACCCCAGACCCGAGACCCGAGACCCGAGACCCGACACCCGAGACCCGAGACCCAAGACCCCGAGACCCCGAGACCCGAGACCCGAGACCCGAGACCCGAGACCCCGAGACCCGAGATCCGAGACCGAGACCCGACCCGAGACCCGACACCCGAGACCCGAGACCCGAGATTCCAGACCCGAGACCCGAGACCCGAGACCCGAGACCCGAGACCCGAGACCCCAGACCCCAGACCCGAGACCCGAGACCCGAGACCCGACACCCGAGACCCAAGACCCGAGACCCGAGACCCGAGACCCGAGACCCCGAGACCCGAGACCCGAGACCCGAGACCCGAGACCCGAGACCCAAGACCCGAGACCCGAGACCCGAGACCCCGAGACCCGAGACCCGAGACCCGAGACCCGAGACCCGAGACCCGAGAGACCCGAGACCCGAGACCCGAGACCCCGAGACCCGAGACCCGAGACCCGAGACCCGAGACCCGAGACCCGAGACCCGAGACCCCAGACCCGAGACCCGAGACCCGAGACCCCGAGACCCGAGACCCGAGACCCGAGACCCGAGACCCGAGACCCGAGACCCGAGACCCCAGACCCGAGACCCGAGACCCGAGACCCCGAGACCCGAGACCCGAGACCCGAGACCCGAGACCCGAGACCCGAGACCCGAGACCCCAGACCCGAGACCCGAGACCCGAGACCCGAGACCCCGAGACCCGAGACCCGAGACCCGAGAAGTGTCGGGGAGCCGCGGGCCGATTGTCAAGTTCGATCTCAAACTTCGGTGCCGTCCTCCTTGCGCGTGAAGAAGAGGCAGGGCCGGCATCTGTTCGCCTCATGGAGCTCTTGGAGTGAGAGGCTGTCGAGGTCGATCCTCGGCTCTTGGTTGCGGCTTTTTCTTTTTGTTTCTTCTTTTGTTTTTTTAAACAAAATCAGTGGCTTGGTCAACAACACATGAACTGGATTGGTGTTCAACGTGGCCACGTGAGCTCAGGAAGGTCGGAAGGGATTTCGGGGTCGGCAATTCCAGTGTCCAATCCTTCCAAAAGGGAAATTAAAACTATTAGACAAGATATTTCAAGAATCAAACCCAATTCGAATCATCACAGATCCGACCACAAACGCCGGAAAACCTAGGGAGTTGCATCCCTAGAACTCACCTGCGCCCAAAAGCTCACTCGTTGCAACCCCATTCTTCCCTCAGCAGCTGGATTCTGCCTGGATTCATTGTGTTCTCTGACAAGTCGTGTTTGGGTCGTGCATCAACGGGGTTCCTCCCAACATGTCATCATGGTGCAGTGATTGATGAACGGCTCTGGTCCCAACATCTCATCTTTGCGGGTCCACAATATTGAAAGTTCCTCCCAGCGTGTCATCTAAGCAGGAATTCACGAACGTGTTCCCAACAAGCCACCAACAGTGGGCTGAATATCCAGGACTCCTCCCAACATGTCACCGACCGGGGTTCATGACGCGTCCCTCCAACATGTCATCTGGGGGGGAGTCGTGAACGAGGTCTCCTGCATCCCCGTTTCGGGCTGCCTGCAAGAGGCCGTGCAAAACCGAACCGACGCTACAGGAATCTACCCCTTTAAAGGCACACCTCCTTGTTGAGACCGAGCAAAGAACTGGAACCAGCGCTGTGGTTCAACGAGCTAAGGTCATTTCAACAATCCTTGGCCCGCATGTGTGTCCAGTCTGTTTCATACTTAGCCTTCAATACGAAATAGTCAGTTGACGAGACCCCAGAATCGGCATTCAAACCAGATGGTTTAAAGGACGGCGCCCACTACATCCACAGTTCTCCTCAAAGGGACTCGGCAACTAGCCCTTCCTTGGCAAAGGCCTTGTTGTGAGTCAATGGATTTATGGCCGATCCTGACCCTTATCTTCACTTACCCCGGTGTTGACTGTGGCTCAAGTGAAGTTCAAGAAGAACAGCGGCAGGGCGAGATCCAAATGGAGTCGGAACCTTTTCTGAAACCGTAAACTTCCAACGGTTGAGATCGCCCTTTGGGTCACCTTGACCCAAAATGGGAAAGCAAAACAACACTGATCCGGCTGAGCCTTTTCTACCTCAACCTTCATCCCCAGCCATGGTTTCTGTCCAATTCTGGTCCCTCTATTTAATAAACAGCAAACCCACAATCATCTCCAAACATGTCCGAGTTTTTTGGGTGCAGGCGGCGTGTTTGCGTCCGCCATGGCAGGGAACCAATCCAAAGAGGCAAGAGAAGCAGTGCTGGCAAATGCCCTTGAGCTTATCTCGGCTGCGCCAAGGCCGAAGCACGAAGGCGAACGCGAAACGCGCAAAACAGTGAGGAGCGAAAAGCGAAACGTGACGAGGGAATCTCCGGCTACTTGCGGCTTGCGGCAGTTTTTGGAAGAGGGTGGGTCCAAGCATCCACCTTCAGGGAGTCAAAGTGTAACGTGACAAGTTGGGTGCCCCAGCTGCCCCAGGGGTAAATTAGAGAGCGAGGCCTGGGCAGCTAGGGCAATGAAAAGACCATAGATTGTCCCCTTTTCTTAAACCACGATCCCAACTGTTGACCGTTCCTCGCATCCTCAGACAAGGAAGGCCCTTGCTCAGTGACTCTACCAGCATAGTGCCGTCATGTGAGCCAACTTTCGGAAATAGTGCGAGGCCTTTCGGTTCCCGTTGCGAGTCCTGAAGACGACAGGGGCCAACGGAACTAGATGCGCCAAAATCACATGGATGCAAGTATGAAATAGTATTGTTCGGGCACGCGTCTAGCCATTCGAGCATACAATGACAGAAGTATTATCCTACAGGAAGCAGTCAATTGACACCGGTATCCCCAACCTGAAGTTTCTGACTTCAAAGCGCTCCAAAGGAGGGTTCGGAAGGAACCTAACCAGTTCTTCCAAAACGCCCGCCCCCCGATTTGGTCACAGAGCTTTTCTAACCCCAACCATCCCGCCAAACGACACCACCCAGCCTGCAAGGTGGAATGCTGTGGATGGACACAATCCAGCAGCTGGTAGGTAGCGCAGTATGCATCCTACCACGAGAATTTCCCCAAGAAAAAAGTAGAAAACGGAACTTCATGAGCCCTTCCGAGTGGCTAAAATCGACCCCGTTCAGGGATGCGGGGAATGGCACCATTGGAGTGGGATATATAGACATATATATATTTCCCCCTTAAACACCGCCACACTTAAAGAAAGCTCACATTTCATTGGCTTCTTACAGGTGGTGTGTAAATCACCGAACAAGGGTGGAGCCATTTGTGCACGCCTCAGCACATGCCCTGAAGAATCCGTGGGGCTGAAATTGCGTGTGATTGTCTAGCCAGTGAGTTCAACTGGGTTCCATTCCAAGTGGTGCCTGGCATGGATGTTATTTAGTTGTTTAGTGGCACCCGTTTTCCTTGTGTTCCGTATACCTTGACCCACAAGCCCATGCTAGTTGTCTAGTCCCCATGCTTGAGCCAATAAGGATGGACATCAACCTTCGCACCTTCGCTGGCGGCTTATAGGCGTTCCACGAATCTCACTGAGCCCAAACGATGGAGTTGCGGCCGATGGGTTCGTCAGACGGAACGCCTTTCGGTGTTCCCCAGGAGTGTCAACAAGAACGCAAAGAACCAATCTGATGGTGTGTTTTCCTGTCGAAGGGCAGGGCAAAAAATGATGCTCTGGGTTTCGATTTGAACCAATGGGCCCTTTCCCGTGAGGGGACGCTGCGCACAAACCGCGCAGTATAGTCTTCGTGGGGCTGCACCTGGGCCCCTGGACCACCCCCCCTTCATGCGGTGTTCTTGTGTTTAATGGCTTTCACCTTTTTGGGTATTGCACTGGTGCGGTTGCCACGCATCTCAAATTAGCCCCAAATCAATAGCTGGCCAGCGAATGGATGTCAGGACTAACCTTGTGGACGTTCCCCTTCCAGCATACCCACGAGGTCAGCATCCGTCAAGGCCAACACCCCTGTCTTTGGTGTGGCAAACGCGCAGGGAAGCCTGGAAAAATTTGCCCAAAAAGCATCTGAGAAATCATCCCTTCCGGAAAACCACGCAAGAAAGACTCGGGGAAACCAGCCGGCTTCTGTCGAAAAGAACGATGGTTGAGACACATGGAGAAACATTGGAGAAACAACCCCTGGAATAGATATGTTTGTGTGTGCGCGGCGCACGCGCGCGCCATTTTTGAGGGTACCCTTTTGCAGGGATGTTGAAGGGGAACCAAGTTGGGGACCCCAGTTTTCACGCATACCCGGATCAGAAAGCTGGGAAGTTGCGGCGTGCCAAAGGATCTGGAGGCAAACAAAAGCCGACATGATCCGAATTGGCCAACAGACCTTGGAGCTGAGAAAGCCAAGCGCTGAAACAAACAACCAAACCAAAACAAAGCAAAATAAAACCAAAGCAAAAGCAAACTAAACCCAACCAAACAAGCCAGGAAGCAAGCAAACCAGCAAGCAAGCAAGCAAGCAAGCAAGCAAGCAAGCAAACAAAGCAACCAACCAAACAACCCAAACAACCCACAACAAGACCGGACAGCCTTGGTACCATGTGAATGCCGATGCTACAAAGCACCCCCTAACGCCTCCCAGGCGTATCCAGGGGCGCTACGGGTGAAGAAACCCTTTTGAAAGCGAGGGGGCGGGGGTTGGGGTTCCTTGGATGAACAAACGGGCGCTGGTTGATCAAAAAGGGCCGGAGAAGTTTGGGTTGCTTTCTCTCCGGAGCAAAAAGGCCGTTGTAGGATTAGTAAAAGCACATGTTTTGCTGAAAGGTCTAAGGGGCGATTCGGTCACACCAAAGACCAGCAATGATATTGCTGTCAATGCTTAAGATACACTTCCGGGGGTTCAAAAGAAAACAAACATGTCAACTGGATATCACCCATTTTGGAGTAGTCGAGTTGCCTTTCCGAGGCTCCTGTTGAGGGCTCACCTCTTCCAGAATTTGACCCCTCTATGATTTAAGATGCCCCCACTCCTATGCATCAATCATGGCTTTTTGCTGTTGAAACCGTGTTTCCTGGTCTGGCGGATTGTTGGAGATAAGGATCACTGAAGATAATGGGAAGGTTCCCCATGACGAGAGAGATACATATATTGTATATACATATGCATATATTATATATATATATAACTATCTTGGCCCAAAGCCACGGCACCCCAACATGAATATGTCAAAATTATGGTTCATGCATCCAGTCCCAAATCAAGGATAATTTTGGAGACACAAGAAAATGGTGGTGTTTCATCACACAAAGGTCAGCCATTACCCACTGGGCAAGTCCCAGTCCGCGTTTGTTTTGTTCCGCACACCGACTGAGCTCACATGGACTGTGCGCCCCCGAACTCTGACACGGCCTGCGCGAGGCGGAGTTCAAAGGCGGCCGAATACCCCCGTTGGACGAAACAAACGCTCGAATCCTGGTTGCAAATCATTGGAGGAACTCTCAGGGAAAACTGATGATGTTCCCTGGGTTACTCCGAAGCCCCCCCCCCCCAGCAAAAGGTCTAACGTTTTTAGGTTTTCCTGCAAAGCATCTGTTTCCAAACGATCCACAGTCATACTTCAACAGAAAGAGACCGGTTAGCGTCTCTTTGCCCCTTTCTCTTCCAACTCGACTTGGCTGTAGTCGATGCTGGGCACGCTCAGCAAGCTGCCCTTTTCCATGAAATGCGAAAGACCATTTGGCCAAAGGGTACCCTAGGGTTCGAAGCAAAGTGGCCACGGAGTGTTAGCCAACATGCAACACAGAACCAACAGCGAAAACACCACAACGCCACTATCTTTTTGGCTTAAACTCCGTGCCCTTGCGTTTCTTCGCTGAAGTGTAGTTTGGATCGAACACCACACTCCAGCGATGCTCACACAGCACCTTGTTCAAAGATCCGCCCTGAGCCAGTGGCTTCGTCAGGGCGTCTGCCAGCTGTGCATCACTGTGCACCCATCTCACAGCTGTTCGGCCTGTCTTCAGCCTCTCCAGCAGTGAGAGAAACTCTAGGGTTGAGTATTTCTCTTTCAGTCCGGCGCCTGCCGAATTCAGGTCACCACGCTTCACCACGTCATAGAGACTCTTGGCGTCCGTGACCAGCGTGCCCTTCACCGCCTGCAATGCCTTCGTCATCTCTGCAGGAGGGATGTCCATGCCTAAGAGCTCACCCCACTGATACCGGGTGAACATCAGCTCTTCCTCACATTCACTCATGGCTTGCAACTCAGCGCCTAGCGAGGATCTCGCCACCCGAGGAAGTCTGGCTGACCTCCATGCCACAATCGTCAATGGCGAGTTCTCGCCCTTGTCCATGCCCGGAGTGGTAGCGGCAATCACATAGCCGCCGGTGCTGCCATAGTCCTTGCGATTTCCAACCGCCGCATCGCACCAACCATAGAACTCCACATCCTCAGCCGGGCAGTGAAGCGCGTTCACCTTCACAGAGATCTGTCTCTGCTGTTGCACTTCACGTAGCAACTTATTCATTGCCTTCACAGTCGCGATGGTCGCGGTGTTGACCTCCGACTGAATCAAAGACAACCTTGCTGCATGCTGTGGCGCCGTATTGTAGCACCGCCATTGCAATGCACCAAGAAGTCCTCTGAGTTGACTGCGCTCCTTCTCCGTTACCGGAGAATCATCGTCCCGGGCCTCAAAAATGGCCGGCTCCAAGCTCTCCACGAACTTGGAATGGTCCAGCGTGACCGAGAGGTCCTCATTCTCCCGTAGCACCACACCACAGTGAGTAAAGGTGCCATGCTCCCAGTCACTCCATTGGTAGCGATCGTGGAAGATGTGCATGGCGTCCATCCAGGCTTCACACTGCTCATTGCCGATGACGATGAAGTCGTCCACATGAGCACATACAAGTCCTTGTGTTTCCTTGGCACCGTCCACACCACTCGTGCAAAACCTCCAGCAACAGGGGTCTGTTACCAACCTTTCCAGTCCGGCTTTCTCCAGAGTGGCGGCCACGTCCGCGTACCATGAAGCCGGTGCTGTTATCAAACCATAACAGCTCTTCATGATTTGCACACACTCCCCTTCCTTTAGTCCCATAGCTCGAGACAATTCAGGTAAGGGTCGTGCAAACAAACTGCGTCCGGCCTCAGAAGCCGAGCCTTGCAGAAACGCTGCCTTCACGTCTCCCTTCAACGCTCTCCATGAGCGGCACACCTTGAACTGCAACAGGAGCTGTCTTGTTCTCCTGCTCATCGTTGGTGATGCCGATGTGATAGTCCCGGTATGCGCATCTGGATCCTCATATCCCAGAAGCACAATGCGTGCCTTTGCTTTGCCAGTCTCCTTCAGAGTCAGCACCCACCGCATGCGAATGCATCTGGCTGAATCCACCTCCGTTGAGGCTCTCCGCACTGCCTCATTGCGCAACCACTGCGAAATCTCTGCCTCCTTAGCTTCGTCAAACTCCTTCTTCTTCTGCTCAGTGAGCTGGTTCACATTGACCTCAGCTCCACGGATCTTCTTCACATAGAACGCCTCCGGCGCGTTCTGGAGTAACTTCCACTGCTTCCGGTTCTCCGGCATATCCATCTCCAGCTCAACGAAGTAGCCGTTTGCGACATTCTCAGGATCAGTTGCTTCCAAAATGGCGCCACCGTCCTGCTCCTCGTTCAGGTTCTCAATCACGTACCCTCGTTCAAGGGTCGGTCTCTCTGGCATTGGTTTCCGGGGACGCCCAACCTTCGGTCTTGCGAGCCTCTCCTGTTGAGCTTGAAATAGTGGCTGGCCAAAGAGCTCGCCTGTCTCCCCGGCTGCGGTAGATCCAGAGCCTCGTTCCATGGCTTCGGCCTCTACCTGGCTAAGGGGCTCTACCTCAATCCTATAGCGATCTTGCGCTACAGTGACGGTCGTTTCAAACCTTTTGGGCCTCTTCGGATCTTTTGCCTCTTGATGCTGTTCTTGCTGAAGTCTGCCTCTCGGATGTGCTCCTTCATCCTGGCTGACTTCACTGGGCTCTACATGGCCTCTTATTGGAGTCTTAGGAGCTGATGCACTTGGGAGTGGCCGTGTCTCCGCATCAGTCCGTGGGACAGCAAGTCCTCTTTTTCGGCTCTTGTACAAGTCTTCTTCTTCAGAATCTACTCCAGAGGCTACTCCGACCTGCCTACTAGGGGTTCTGGACCGTCGCCTCTCGAGATGATGCTGCTTCGCAAACCTCCGCATCTCCAGATCCTCAGGAAACATGCGGTTGTCGAAGCGATCATACTGGCCGCTCTCAACACCCTGCAGCAAGCTGTGAAACGTCCACGAGGCAACCGGAGAATCCACATGATCTGCGATGGCCTTCTCACGCTCACTTGCATGCCTAAGCTGATGAGGCGCGCATCTCTTCAAGCGGGCACCGGTGACAATCCACACCACATTGTGTGGCCTCCTCTCTTCTCCTGCCAGATCTGTTCTCGTCTCCGTGGCGAGAACCCTTGCAGGTCCCCACCATCTCCACAACTTCTGACTCACCATGAGGTTGGCCGGCGAATCAGCTGGTGGTTTCACCCTCTTGTAATAGACCAAGTCCCCCGGCAGGAAACGAGCTTGAGGTCGTCCTCGCGTATTCAAGGCTCTTGAGATCTTGTCTTGGGCCTGACTTTTCCTGTACACACTTTCCGCACGCAACCGCAGCTGCAAATTCTTCTGCATAGAGTGTCCAGGAGTGCCTTGGGACCCAAAAATTGAATCCTCCATACCATCATCAAACAGCCTCCCAGACAAAGTGAACTGCCTCCCAAACACCCATTGGCATGGTGAGAAACCTTGCACCCTCTCCATGGTGTTGTGGGCAGCCACCACTGAAGTCAGTGCGCCGAACGGGTCTACCGACTCCTGGCCGTTCAGAACCGTCCGCACATCTTGCTTGAGCTTCCGGATGAGCGACTCAACCTCGCCAATCTGCTCGTGGGCCTCTGCAGCACATGGCATCAATTCGATGCCCCTGTCCTCACACCAGGACAGCAACAGATTGGATCGATACGAACCTTCAGGATCTAGTCGAACCTTGCTCGGCAGTCCATAGTGCATGGTCCAATGCGTCTCCAAGGCCTTCACCATCTCTTCAGCGGTTGTGTTCCGAGACTCCTCGGCGTTCCTCCGAAAGATCCCGGCGGCTACCGCATACTTTGAGGCCTCGTCCAAGATGATGATCACATGGACCACCGTGTCTCCATACTTGATCTCGGCCCCATCGAGCACAATCGTCTTCCAGAGAACTCCTTCTCGTTGTAGAGACACAGCTGGTGCCACATCTGCCAATCTCATCTCTTGACAGTCTGGACACTGATAATTTGTGGCCATCTGCACCACCTCCTTTCTCACACCACGGTGTCTCAAGCATGATGCCAGCCCTTTGTTCTCCTGCTCCAGACTCTCCAATCCCTTGTCCGGCACGTCCATCACGGGGTAGAGCTCGGCCATGAGAACATCTCTTTCTACTTGTTGTTCGCGAGGCGCTTGTAGGCATACTTCGCGATAGATCAAGTCGCACATCTGTTGGGGGTAGAATCCGCTCTGCGTGGCCCGACCATGTCCCAGACATTCTACATGATCGTGGTCTCCACAGCATCTTCTGCTCAAGGCCATAGCCAAACCTGGACTGGTCGTCTTTATAGTCCACGGCTTCTTCATGGCTTCTCCCGTCTCTGCCTTGACGCCCACCATGCATCCATCCAGACGTGCCACATGTAGGAGATGTCTCTGATCCAGTTCCAGGAAGAAAGCTCGCACCTCCGGCAACGTCCAACCTCCATTCAGCCGCGGCCATTCCCATGCAATGTCTCCTCCAAGACGTAGCTGTTCTCTCGCCATGATCAGGCCGTGGCGAATGAGCTTCCGACTCTTCTTCTTCCTCATCTGACTTTTCCACCAAGCCATCTCGTCCTTCTCATTGAACATAGCCTGAATGGGACTATACGGTCCACAGGGCAGTGAGAACCAAACCATCCTGGGCCTCTTTTCTCGCATCATCTGTAGCCCTTTCTCAAGACCGGCTCGAGTGCTCAAGTCGTCCGGCAGGCCCAGGCGTAGTGCGCCTTTTCCTCTTCTCTTGAAGGTCTCCGTGAGCCTGCTCGTCTCCGGACAACACACCTCCATGAGCTCACACTGGGACTCCAGCTCCTTTGGCATGTTCACGTAGATCTCTTCCATATCCTCCTCGTACTCCCGAACCGCCTGGATGAGAAAGGTCTTGTCCTCCTCCAGGAGCTCCTCCTCCATCTGCAGGTAGCCCTCCTCGTCCAGGTCGACGTTCACTCCGTCGGGTATCCAGCGCTTCCAATGCTCTTGCCCTCCAAGGTCTCCGGCGACTCCTGGTTGTTCCGCTTGACCGCCTTCTTGCTGTCGGTCGCGATCACCACTCCCGGTCGATCCTGAGCCACCACCTTGGTCTTTTGTTCTCTGATCTTCTGCAGCCTGTCCTCCAGTGACTTTTCTGCTCCTCGAAGAGCCACCGATTTCGAATTGAGCTTCTCCTTGGACGTCATCTCGTTGATCGTCGCAATCTCTTCTTCCACCACCGTCTGCGTGTCCACCGGTAGAGGGCCTGCTTGGCGATAATGTCCGTGTGCTCCGTAGGCGGGGGCATACAGTATGCGAAGTCGACAGTCGCTGCAAACCTTCCATAGGCCATGCCCATTTCGGCCTGACAGCGATCCCTTGCCCTCCTTCATCTCCCGATGATGTCCATGACAAGGAGGACCTTGGCACCGAGGGTCCCGAGGATCTGGTCCAGTCGCTCTGGAGAGGTCGTACTTCTCCGGCGTCGGCACCCTTGCCTTGCTGGCTGTCGACTTCCCTTTTGCCTTGCTCTTCGCCTTTGGCTTTTGATCCATCACCTTCGGCGAGTCCTCCGCGTCCACCTTCACGAATCCCGCATCCGAGGTCTCCGACATGGCTGGACTGAGGCGAGGCGATTCCGAGGGCCGACTCTATGGAATTCATGGAACTTGAAATAGCTCTGGATGGCGTTTGTCTCAACCATGAAGGATTCCATTGATCGCCAACCTTCACATCGCTCCCCTGATCTGGTTCATGCTCATCAATTTCCCCAAGAAACTCATCTCTAACCCCCTTCAGTCGCACCATGTATGCTCGGGTGTCGGACAAGATCTGTTGGCGCCGGACAGGGGTGTGATTCTCACCTCCGGCTGTACTCGTCCAATCAGCTGCTAAATCCAAAAGAAGATGGCCGCTTTCGGCTCGCTGCAAAGGAATCGGAAAATCTCCCCCGATCACTCGAAGGTAAAGCTTTGCCTCCTCGAAGTCTACCACCGCGCCCAAACGTTGCAACGTCTTCACCGAAAGTAGTAGGGGAACACGTCCCACATGGTCCAGCGTGTAGACTCCCAGCAGGAAGTCCACACCGTTGAGCTTCTGCGGTAGTAGAAGGTAGCTGGCGGCTGACTGCGTCTGGCCATTCCCGAAACGGAAACTCTTGCCGTTGGTGGAGAGAACCTCGAAGTGCTCTGGACCGAACTTCGCCTGCCGCAAGGCCATCAGTTCCTGGATAGCCTCCAGAGAGCCCACAGTCTCAGTGGCTCCCGAGTCCAGAACAGCGTGACCAGGGAATGCCGTCTGCAAAGAGTACGCGGGGTCCACCGACTCCACTCTCGGACTGTCCGCTCCATAGTCGTAACCATCCGGACCAATGTTCGTCATATAGATCTCCATGGGAGTCTCGTCCTTGATGTCCTCAACCATGAAGATCGCGTTCACCTTTCCGGAGCCCTTGCCCATGTTGTTGCGCTTGGGACAGTTCCGGAACTCATGCTGCTTGTCCCCACAGATGAAGCATCCAGTGAATCCTGGATTGCCCACGCGCTGAGCTCCCTTGGCTGATCCGTAGCCCTTCCCCTTTCCTTCCACTGCCATGATTGGTGTGGCAGATGAAAACTTTGACTTTCCACCGCCTTTGCCCTTCTTCCCCTTGAAAGAGCCTTTCTGGTGGATCGGGAAGAAACCACGACCAGTTCGAGCTTGCTGGGCCATGTTCTTTGACTCCCGAAAGGTCCGCATCTTGTTGTTGTAGACCTGGTACACCTCGGCTACTTCGTTGAGAAGCGGGTCATCCGAGGACACCATCATTGCCTCTTGGATTTCCATCCATGGCTTTGTCTCACTCCAGGCCCACCAGATTCCATCAGCGTCCTCCGCCCAGAAGTCGTCATCATGCCATTGCCAGTGATACATCTGACCATCTGCATACGTGACCCAATCCTGGCTCACTGCTCCACCACCATGGTTACCATAGGTCTCCGGCTCCTGTACTTGATATACTTCAGCAGGTAGTTTATCACCAACCCACATGATGCTCTGCGGTTCCTCCTCCTCAGCCACGTCATTGACCAAGCCCCACTGGCCTTGTTCTTCCACCCAGTAGGTTCTCCGTGGCCGGTTATCGTACCGCTGATTTCGCTGTTGTTCAGCCTGAAGTAGCTCCTCCTCCTGGTCTCTCATCGCACGCTCGATGTCGGCGAACTGCAGAGAGTTCTGAGTGGCCGACTGCACACTGAGTCGAGCCGACGCTGGGAGTCCGGCTCGTCTGAGAAGTAGCCACCCAAGAACTTCATCCGGCAGGATCTCCATGTCCTCAATTTCGAACTCATCCCACTTGACGGTTGCTTCTCCAGGATCGTCCCAGGCCTGCCAGTCCGCTTCCTCATCTTGGGTCTCCCACCAGCGTGATGACCACCACCAGGAATCATCCTGCCACCAGGGATCATCGCCTTGCCCTTCAGCTCCTTCTCCATCATTGCCCTCAGGTACTCCCGAATCAACATCTTCCGCAGGACCAACATCTTCGCCAGGTTCACCACCACCGGGTCTCGTTGGGCTCGCCGTAGGTGTGGTTCTCGGCGCCCTCGAGGACGGTGTAGCCATGATCTCCTGATCCAGAGAATCACCACGGTCGGGTTCTGGTTCCTGCGTCGTCCTCTTTGACGTAGTTGACTCGGCGGGCAACTTCAATCTTCCGGCTGCTTTCCTTGTCCGCACCAGCGCCCGTTGGAGGCGTTTGTATGCTTCCCTCACCTCCGTGGCCCATTGAGCCATCGCCATTCCTTGAGGTCGCCGAAGCCTGATGAAGAGCTCCTCGAGCTTCTGCCCCGTTTCTGGCACGGGAGTCTTGCACAGGCGGTGCTCGAGATACTTTAAGAGATAGGCCGTGCCGTCGTCCTTGGTGAGCTTCTCAAAGTCCAGCTCGTGCGTGATGGTCCAAGCTTTTCCTGACAGCTTGGATGCTATCTCCGGCCCCACCAGGTACCTCTTGTGCACAGGCGTGCGCTCAAAGAATAGCCGGGTCCTGCGAACAAAGTCATACCAGCCGCTCTGCTCTCCGTCCCATCCGGGAACGTCTTTGCTGCTCATTCTGGGTTGTGGCCACCCTCCGAGGTGACCGGCGTCTTCTTCTCTTCCGACTTTAGGACCTTCTCAAAGTTCCTGATCGAGCCCACGGGCTCCGCTACCAGTTCCAACTCGACTTGGCTGTAGTCGATGCTGGGCACGCTCAGCAAGCTGCCCTTTTCCATGAAATGCGAAAGACCATTTGGCCAAAGGGTACCCTAGGGTTCGAAGCAAAGTGGCCACGGAGTGTTAGCCAACATGCAACACAGAACCAACAGCGAAAACACCACAATTCTCCGCCCCCAGTACACTTGTTGCCCGCTTCCTGGTTGCCACAGCGGTCAAATTGCATTTGGCCCCTCGTCTATCAGAAGGCACCTGATGGGTAAAGCGGTAAAGCACGGTTCTCAGAACCTTCTTCCCCCTCTCCGACGCAAATCCCTCCGGAGAATGCCAGTGGGCGGGAGGACAGGGAGGCGCCTCTGGGCGCTTGGTTGGACAGGGGTGCCACTGGGCACTTGAGTTCTCATTGGCCCAAGCCTGGAGTGAGTTTGAAGGGAAGCAAGGTGCGCTCTTTGTTTGGCAGCTGGTTTCTAGGGGCAGGGACACTTCCTCAAAAGAAGGCACCACCCGGTGTCTGGGTTGCCACAAATCGAGTCGCAAGCACCACTCTTTTCTCAGCTCGGTCAGCTAATCAACGGCCCCAGCGAGTACTGTACATCTGGGCTCGCTTGTTCTTCGTGAATTTGGTTTTGCATTTGAGGTATGAGTTTGGACCAAAATGAAGAGAGGAACACTGGATACAACTGGCCGAAAAAGAAGGCTATTGCGCCAGTGCAGAATGAAACTCCCCGATGCCAGCCGCAAGTTTCAAGTCGGGTCTGGCAGTTGGCCGCCCAGGACAAAGGCTTTCCATGCGCATAAGGTGCCACTCAAATATAGACGAACTTGTCAGGCCATTGCAACCTTAGGATGGAGAATGAGCAGCCACCGAACAAACCCAAAGGCGAATGAAACTGCACGAGCACGATGAAGAAATGCCTTGACTAGGCAGAAGCAACCTCACAAATAAGGGATGGAAGGTTCATTCGAACAAGCAAGGGCCTTGGCGCCGCAGCCGTGTCTTTCACACAGGCAACCGCAGCCTTACACGCCATGCGTGGGGGCTCTGAGTTCTCGCCCAGACGCTTGCGGTTTGTACAGTTCGTTTCATGCCTGATCGCAGATACCAATGGATCAAACCCTTGCTCCGAACATTTGCCTCAGCCCAGCGCCCAACTCATGTAACACAACCATGGCCCCTGCTCGCCTGCGGTTCCAGGCCAATCGTGAGGCAGCTGTGGCAATTTAAGGCCATAATTCGCCGCGCTTCCTTGACCAAGACTTGGACCGCCTAGGCAGACAGACAAACTTGACGCAAGAGAAGCTTTGTTTTTCCCATTTATCTGGCCAGACTCCTCTGCTAAAAAGTCAGGGCGTTGTACCGCAGGTATAAACCGCCTCATGTGTTGCTGGTCGAAGCCGCAAGCACCAGAAACGCGCCGCAAAGTGCGCCACTTTGTGCAATCAATGAGCCGAGTCCAGCTCAAGTTCTCATAGCATCCAAAACCTTTGCTAATAATGAGAACCCCAGATCCGCCACCCTGGTGGAGTCTTAGGGTGTTTTCCCCCAAAGCCCCAAGGAGTAAGGGTTCGAATTTGAAAGGAGAAGCCATTGAAACCCTTTCAAACATTAAGAGGAGTCTGGATTCGGACGGCCCCGCAGTTGCGTTTGATGTTTGATTCAAGAGTCTATAAAACCCTGCACTCCAGCAACTGGATGAAGGTCCCGCGAAAATATCCCAGAGACCTCTGACAGAAGTGATGCACTTGCCCACACGTTCGATGGCCCTGATAGGGATAGATCATGCTCAGTGGGAAACGTAATAAGCAGAAGCGTCGCACAACAAAAGTTCAAATGCCAGACTGATGATTTTCATTGAGCAAGTAAAGACAAGCATGTTTCCGAAGACAAAGAACACACAACACACATACTATCCAGATCAATCAGCCAAATGTCTTCTGGATTACCTTATGGTGGATGACTCGGGAAAAGTTGAGACCAAACAAAACCACAGCCATTGTGGGGCCCCGGCTCCCCTATCTTGGCACCCCCATTTGCCACCTGCCGCCTTTCACGCGCAGCTTCCCAATTGTTGCCTAATAGGTTTAGCCTTGGAATATGACAGATTCCACTACCTTAGTTGGAAAAAGCTGCCGCAAGCAAACAGGCCAAACCATGGGGATACCTCTACAACCCCACTTGAGGTAATGGCAGAGCAAACATTTTGCACCCCGCTGCAAATTCATGTAAAACCCAGAAAGGGGTCCCCCCAAAACTTATTCTGAACTTAATGCCAAAACAAGTGACATGACAATGTGGAGATGGTGCAACAAAGGCACACGGGTATGAAACTGGAATGTTGTGGACAAACATGCCGGCTGCCCCCCATCAAACATCCTAGGCTCGAACATCTGTCCACTTCTCAGGCTCGAGCCCTTTGGCCTTGCCAACTTCGGACATTCGGACATGCGGACTCGGCACGGGCGCTGTGGCCCGGGCAGCGCGGTCTGCGCATGGGCAATGCGGCAAGGCAGAGAGGTGTCCGTGGGACAGGCTCTTTTGGACTCTTTTGGACTGCCGCAGCCCATCGAAACACAAGCAATGGGAATCGGGAATGAGTTTGGACCACTTGGCAAAGGCAGCGACTTACTGGCCAGGCTGGGACAACCCCAAGATCCGTGGCCGTCACACCAATCAAGCCCGGCGCTCCCTAAGCATCACATCACTGTTGATAAAACAAAAGAACACATATGTATTGAACCGCTTGGAATTGGCCTTGTCAAAGTATGCTCTAAAATACGACAGCAGTTGTATCCATTATGAGGGGGTTGGGAGTTGGAGAATGCCCGCAAAGACCGCCCAAGGAAAACCCCACAAATAAACCCCAAGAACCCCAAGAAAACATTCCATGCACCCTCTATTGAACTGAGGAACCCAGGACCTTCGCGACAGAGCGCCTCTTTGGCTCGGCCCTTTGGCCAGGGGAACCAAAGGCAAACACCCACGTGGGAGCCAACCACTGATCACAGAAACGGCACATTTCAACGAAAAACGGGTCAACATCTTGGCGGCATACCGGGCCAGACTTAGATCTGCAAGACGGCCACTGGGCAAAGGTTGCTTGAGCCTGGCTTGTAAGCGTCAAGTGTTGGACTCCGAGCAATAGAAACATCCAACATCAGCTCAGTTATGGGGAGCCCGGGCAAATTTCGGTTCAGGACTCGTCTCCCCAGAAGAGCTCCGACTTGAAGTACACTTTGTGGCAGGCCTCGTCTGCGGCGGCAAGAACCAGATTGACGTGGCTCAGGGGGCGACTGCTCTCCATAACAATGCTGGCCGCGGTTAAACAAATATAACTCACTTCTGCAAATAATGTTTACATGCTCCCTTTGAACAGTGACCCATGGCTGTGTAAACAAATCATAGTAGCAACCTTTCATCTTAAACATCAAACAATCCCCTTTTGCTTTATCCTCACACAATGGACCTCCAAAGCCTGAGGACCCTTGGGTCTCTGAAAGCACCTTCACCCATTCATTGCAGCCCCCATTTTCTCGGAAACATGTGAGGAAACCCGGGGCCAATGAAAGGAAAACTGGTTCAGCCCACCCAGGCGTCCATTGCTGCATCTTATTTTTCAGGGGGGCCGGGGGAGGGGGGGTTCGGCACGTCCCTATAAACTCTACAAAGCTGGCTTGCTTCCTTGTGTGGCCGTGGGGAATGCCAGCATGAGTTTGTGGCCTCTTAGTCTTGATAGCCTGGTGACCATTGTCGCCCAACGGAGAGGCCGAAAACAAGTTGAGCTCAAACTTTTTACCTCGGAACGAAGAAATCTACCGCCGCTCTTCCCCATAAGCAATTGAGCAAAAGATCGTTTGCCGTCCTTGAGACCAGCCATGAAGTGTGCTAACTCTACAGATTCAGCCGCTGTGCTGCAGGGTTCCCCAGGGGTTGGAGGAGGGGGGTTGCGGGTCCCTGTGCACCAAGCTGGCAGAAAAATAATATGTGTTACCGGACAATCTTTTCGGCTTCAGCCCGGACAAAATATACAACACACACACAAATCAGCCCGATAAACAAAACCATCAAACAAATGGACTCCAAACACAAAGCCTCGTTGAAACTAAGGGGGGCATGGGAAGGGTGTCTCCAGCATGGGTCCAAAGATTAAGGTTCTGAACAAACACCTTCAATTCCCTCCAATCCCCCCAGTTGCTTTTCCAGATTTCAGTTGCAGACCCTGGAGCGTGGCGAACATGTTAAGGGCTTCATGGGAACGCCCAGTTCTGCCAGACGGCTTCCCGCCCCATCCGAGGCGCCGCCTCGCGCTTCTTGCAGGCCTGGCGCAGCCGCCGGTTCCGCACCGAGGCGGTGGAACCGAAGCCGTCCGACAAGTCCAGCTTCACCGTGGCGTAGTACAAGACCTCGGCGAACCAAACTCCACTCACGGCCCCCAACGGGGAGAGAGGGGCGAGCGACTTTTGGTGGTACCCTGGGGGTAGGTCGGTGCATGTGGGCCAGGGTCGGGGGATCGTGAAACCCATGCCTATCCAACCGGCTTCGGGGTACTGGGTGAGAGTTTAACAAAAATGCAAAACAGCGCAAAGCCCTGTCTCTAAATTTCACGACTTCGTTGAATTATTTGGTTTTGGGCTTCAACGATCTGAAGGAGTCCACCCAAACATGGATACATGGGGCCTGATTGGGGTAGAATTTACAACTTCAATGCATGACATTGTGGGATCCCTACCCCGTAAAAGAATGGCAAACGGGAACGCAACCTAAGAAGCAAGCAGCTGAAAAACCCTTCAGATCTGCAGCTGAAAGCTATTTTTGCCAGGCGAGTGTCTTCCTACAACGTGCGCATTTTACAAGACTTCGGCTCAGGCCGTTGGGTCAACCCTTTTGTCTTAGGCCAGCAAAGTTTCTGGGTTCATATTGCATGCTATTGTTCTACTGGGTCAGGCTCAGCACCCTGCATGCTGCAAAACCATAACTTTGGGGCTGGTTGGAAGGCACCAACCCTCCCAATTTGTCCAGCTCAACAAGCTACGCCGGCAATCAGGGCAAATGAAAGCCCTCTCTGAGACTGTGGTCTTCCACCATCCTCTCTCAGCTTCCATTGTTGGGCAAATAGTGTGCAAAGCAAATGGTCCCTCACTTGCAATGGACCTGGAAGGCAAGGATTTGCCTTTTGGAACATTGACTGCTGGACCAGACGGACACCCAAACGGCCAACATCGGCCAACCGATCGGCTTTGGACAACGCCTTTGGGCCAAGGATAAGACCCTAAGTCCTTAAGGCCTTCAGGCTTCAATACGTGATAGCCAAAGCAGCCCCAGTTCGCCAAGTATGACTGAAATTGCGCATGTTTGTGTTCAAAGTGGTCGCGGGGAACAATGCCAAAAAAACCACCAGCTGACCGCTCTCCTTGGAAAAAACAAAAACACATGACCCACACAAAGCTGCATGCGCGCATGCTTTTTCGCTTGCTACTTTGAAAAGCCAACATCCCCAGATTTGCGGGGCACCTGGCCGAAGTGAAAGCTTGAGGTGACAGTCTGGAAAAAAGCAGCATCATGGCTTGTCAAGGAGGGGGGGCAAGAGTTGAAGGCTTGCGCCAAGCAGCGTGGCAACCCAGCACGACTGGAGAAACAGTCTCACGGAATCTGCATGGGGGCACCAGAAGCAAAGGCGATGCATTTTTTGGCAGGTGAAATCAGATCAAGGCAATGTGCATGCCGCCGAACAGTTGATACACCCAACGGAAGCAAACCCCTTTCAAACTTGGCTCTCAACTCTTGTGGTTTGACTTGAGGCAAACAAATTCAACCTGTTCACTAACATGGAATCTGACTCATTAAAACGGACCCTTGTGTGGATTCCAGGTTGGCGTTGGCTTGATTACATGCAACGTGCTAGGGGCATCCATACCTCCCGAAAAATCTCACCCACGCCATTTCGCCGCTTCCGAGTCCAAGATGCGGCCGCCAGCAGTGTGCTGTATGCCAGCTCTGCCTTGGCCAAGCCCTGGCGCTTCAAAATTCACACGAGGCCGATTCGCGGCTCGGGCATGAGGGCTTCAAAAAACCGAGCAGTTTAGGGGCTATTTGAAAAACCCCGGATGCCTAAGAATCTTAACATCTTGAACAAATTGGTCGCCGGTTGAAGGACAAGGGATTTGCCAGCATTTCAAATGACGAAGTCTCCGTTTAAAGGTGCTCTCGGAAAAAGAGCCCCTCACCAAAAAGTATATGACAAGCTGGCGTGTGTGGCTCCATAGTTACTGGGCAATCGCTCAAAGGACTTGGCCCATTGCAAAAAACGGCTCCGCATCCTTGGCGACTTTGTTTTCTGCAATCTGAACCGGCCCAGATGCATGGCCAAGCAAGAAACGAATCTTCATCTACCGCAAAAGGAGACCCTTCGTGAGGCGATTTTGCGCAGAGTTCCCCTTAAGAACCCCGCAGCGCAGCGCCCAATAGCGCCGCTGACCAATTCGGAGATCTGTGGGCTGGTGGTATGTCAATGCATAAGGCCGCGTGTTGGGGCCCTTGGGCACCCTGGACACCGTAATTTAGCAGGGCTTAGTGGTTGATAATGCTTGGTTTACCTGCAATATTTAGAGCGCTTCCCATAAAGCTCTACCAGCCGCATGTTTCCGGCCTTAGGCTCTTCGTCCACAAACGCCTGCAGACCGGCAAGCTGACGCGCATGATGTAGCTGCCAGTCCTTGCTAGTCAGAAGAACTGAAGTGACACTCAAGCCATGATTCATTCCTCAGAACCCCAAATGAAGGATCTTCACCACTTCACCATGGGTAAGCTCCGTACTCCTGGGCAGGCTCGTTATAACTTGTTCATATGGATGCATTCAAGCTTCAACCTGTTGATGGCCGTTATTTTCTGAGGAGCATGACTTAATTTGGCTTTAAAGTCCCCCAAAGCACTATTCTGGCATTTTCCGCCCTGATACCCCACCTGAAAGAATTGAAAGAATCAGATACTCCAAAGGCCGCCCCCTTTTCGCTTGCAAACATGGAGGTCCCGGGGGCTTGCTCCAACGTTTGCTAGCCTAAACGGTCAACTTACAAACAGTGCTGCTGCACTGCCAAAGGAAAACTCAAATCCGGTTGGCTAAGTCAAAACATGTCAAACTTGCCTCTTCAGGTACCTTCTGATTTACCTCAGGAAAGCATGCTTACCCTCCAATTGTGCAATTGTGGAAGCTGAGAAGGTGTGGTGAGACTGACCTCGAAGTTGACCTCGGTTGCTCACTCCGCGAGTTCCTGGCTAGCACGAGTGCCAAGGGTCGGTAACGGGGGCGTCCGTCTCCTTGCTCTTTCGGAGCTCCTTGAGCTCCTTCTGGCACTCCTGGTGCCAGGTCACCGAACTACATCTTAACTTTGAAGAGACGGAAAAGGCCGTGTCTGTGTTTTAAGGGAACGCGTGTTCTCCGACAAACACCAACATGAAAGCCACCATACTGGCGGCTTCCGCAAAAGGAAGAAGAATAAATAAAACGACACCACATGCTGCTCGGTGGTGTTTGTTGCTTGTTGTGTTTCTCAGATTCTCATGCACGCATCTACATACGCACATGCATACTCATGTGTATTGATGATAAACAAAGCAAACCTTGGGTTTCGCATACACCCTGTTTACATACCCTGCGCAAATTCCAGGACAAAGTGGGGCCCATGGCACTACTCGAATGTTCGGCAAAAGCAGCAACATCCCCAAGGAGAAATAGCTTTTGACTTGGGTCACTCCCCCCAGCCTTTCGGGGGCTTTTCTGAAAACCCTGCTTTTCTTATGCTTGGTCAATGCTCAACCTTAAACCCAGGCTTTTGAACAAGTTGTTTGTTCATCATTTTAGATGAGGGCCAAGATGTAAGATGGTCCTCAACGTTGGCCCCTCCAGTATTCTGCACAAGGCACCTGATCCGTTTAGGACCCCCTCATTTTACCAACATCGGGCCCCAGGCCAAAATCCGGAGGGCGCAGTTTCTGACAAGACGTCAGGGTCTGAACAATTGTCAAGAGCCGCCCCACTAATCTGGGTGTCAAAAAGAGGGTGTGAAAAATCAAAAAAATGCCCATCAATATGTTTCCTTATTTGTGAACACTAAAAGGTAGTGGTTGTCTAAGTCCCCAAAAAGAGATCCAAATCCCTTCCAGAATGGGTTCCCAAAACAACTTGGCTGTGAAACATCCAAAAGAATGCCAAGGAAGCCGAACTTCCAAATCGCGTGAACACAGCACATAGGCCGGGTGGGGGGGGGGGGGGGGGGTTATGGAATTTGCGCAAGCGCACTCCATGTACACAGTGGCAACTGTCTCCCAACGCTTGCTTTGCTTAGGTTGAGCTCCTTTTGATTCACTGATGTGTAAAGAAAACTCTACTGGAAAGCTGTGCAAGACTTACTTTGAAAAAGAAGTATGAGTTCCAACTTAAAATCCATTGAAACCCAGTTAATTCAAGCAGAGGTCAGCTTCATCCGATTTGCATCGTTGATTGGATGTTTACGCAGGACTTGTTTTAATTGAAACACATGTACTGGAACAGCCCTGCACAAGGCAGAAAAACCAACAAACCTCGAGACACCCAAACATCAAAGCCAAAACAACGATAAACAAAACCATTCTCCAAGAAGTCTTGGCACAGTGAGTGCCTACTTCTAGAAAGAGTGTCTGAGGAGTGTGTTTCTTGCATTTTTGTTTTTGGATTTCTCGAGATGTCTTTGGTGGTTGGCTTTTGGCAGGCTTGATCCAATGGAAAGACTGTGTGAGTTTAGTTTTTTTTTTTTCTGGGGGGAGGGGTCTTCTTGCGTTTCTCCTTTTCAAAACTATTGATTCCCAAGAATGCACTAAGAACAGCAGAAAAGAACATCTACACGGGTACAAAACAACAAGAACAAAACACACTGCCACAGTCCCCTGATCTGAAAAGAATTGGACCCCTCTTTGGGCTGGCATTCATTTAAGAGGAGCCCATCAAGCAAAACCAGCAGAGGGGAGGAATCCACTGAACGACCAACTTTTGGTGAAGCAAGCCCCTGGACACGTCATCGAATCGCCATCTGGGCGGGACTGGCCCAAGTAACTGCCATAACCACGCCTGCATCGTCTCCTCAAACTCGTATTGAAGCCTTAGCGAAGCAAAATGCCTGAGACAGTGTTTGCCCACTGTTGGCCTCCTTTGCGGAAAATGCAGATAGCCCCCCCTCATAGAGGGGGGGCTACATTCTGAAGGATTTGCCTTTCTTAACCCCAACGAACTACAGGTTTGGTCCACAGACCCCAAAATGCGAAGCCGACTGTTCTATCCAAAAGGGCATCCGTTCACCGGACCATTTTCGTTGATTAGACGGTAACTCTGATGACCTCCCGCCCTTGAACAAACAACGAATTGTTTTCCTGTCCGGTGATTGAAACGGCCTTGGGTGCTACACTTGTGCCAGGAGGCCCTGCTTTCCAATCGCATCCTGGCAACCAAACTAAGGCTTTTCGGGTGCCACGAAGGTCTTTTGTTTGCTTCGGGTGTCACCAAACAACTGGCTTCCTGAGTGGGCTGACAAAAGTGCAAACTGTTTGTTTACCGCTAGGGTTTTCCCAACAATAAGTTTAAAGTTCAAGAACTCAGAAAGTGAGACAATACCTTCCAGGAAACGACCATTCTCTTTTTTCCCAAAGAGAGAAACCCCACCTCTTGCAAACGGATGAGATCAGACCAAAGAATTGTGCCACATGCGCAAACATAATATGACAAAAGGGCTGGGACTCCAAGGATCGTCTGCAGTTTCCGGTTGGCGCGCTCGAATGGTTTCCTTGCAGGATGCATCTACCAACCGCCTGATTTACACAAGGATCCGGGTCAAAAGGCGATTCATTTACCTGGCCTAAATGTATCTTTTGAGGGACCCTTTTGACATAGTGCCAGAAGTAGCCATAAACTTCAACGGAGCAATACGCGAAAGCCGTTTGACCGCCATAAACCCAGTAGAAGAACCACCTATATGTATACTAAGACTGCCGATACGGGTGTTGGTTGGGCGTCGCTCAACCAACAAAATGCTGCCCAGAAGATGGGGAGCTTCCTGCACCCACAGACCAGCCACCCTGCTTGATTGAGCAAAGCCCGTAGCATTCCAGAATCGTGCTCCAAGTTTGGGGCCAAAGGCTGGTCATGAACTCAGAAAAAACAAGTGCCTCGAATCTGACCTTTCAACACTTGCGTGGAATTTGTGCTCCACATCCTTTTTCACGTCAGGGCAGTTTCCTCGCAGACTCAGGATATGAAAGGACATCACATGGCCAACTGGGGATGTTCACCGGGGTGAAAGCAACTGGCACAACTCCATATAGTTATGTGGGTAAGCGACGGGGATGACTGAATCAAAAATGGGAGGAGTTGTGCCATACTTTCACGATCTTTCACCCAACTGCCAACTGTAAAACAAGAGGCACGTGAAAAAAGTTATTGGACATAGTTTCGGAAAGATTCGACCGGGCTTTTTGCGTACCCAAGACGCTCGTCAAAGGCTTGAAACAGCTCTCCGATGAATCTGCACACGTCGTACTCCTCGTGGCTGTGATTCAACGGCGCATGTGGGTGTCTCTGTTTCGGAGAAAACCCCTGCTTGTGCCATTTTAAAAGCAAGCCACAGGAAAGCCCAGCTTTTGAAGGGTCCGCAATTGAGACACTCCCATGTTGCCCATCCTTTGGGGCTTGGGAGCGTTCGTGACCATAGGAATCCAAGTACTTTTGACAACTTCATGCTCTAGACAAGGTAAGGCACGATCCAAAGTGCCCCGACATTGCGCCACAGCACTCGCGATGTTCACCCAAAAGAGACAACCCTAAGGGTGCAATCTCCCAAAAAACAGCCTCAACCGGTGCAGCCTTGCGTAGCCTTTTCTGGCTTTGATGAAGCGGGTGGTTTGCATCCCTAAAGGCCCCTCATTCTCACTCCGCCGCTCTGTTTCCACATGCCCCGAGTAGGGCTTGTATACGCTCGGGAACCTTGACGAACATGGACTCTGGACTAACATGGCAGCCAGCGGCTGGCCTTGGAAAAGCTCCAGCCCCTTTTTGAAAGCGCTAGGAATCCGTTTGTCAGTTTCCCTCTGCGTCTTGCGCCTCAACTTTCTGGGGTTGACTTTGAAACGGCAGTAGGGCCCCATATGCGGGTATTTGGATTCTTTTCGGCTTCCCATTGAAAGGGTGCCCTGAAAGAAACGACAATTCCCGGCTTTGATTGTTTCAGGCAGTCCCGAAAGTGGAAATCCGCTTTCTGACTTACCCCCCCCCCAGTCAGAGTTCCTGGGGGCGTGTCATTCGCAGATTCTGAAAGTTTCGGGGCTAACACAAACAACCCCTGCTCACTTGCTCGTCCCCCAAACCAGTCAGAACTATCCCAAGCAGAATGAGATGCAGTGAGCCAACCCAAGGAAGGTTCGTGACAAACCGGTGCTTCCATCTGCGCTTGTCCCCACCCCAAACTGAAAACTGAAAGCGGTAAGGCCCCCCCCCCCCGATTTTTCTCCACCAAAGTAAACCAAGGGAAATGTGCAAAGGGACCTGACCACGGTCTCTTAAAGGATGGCTTTGGGGTGCATCCTTCTACCAGAACCCTACTAAATGGATGCGGACCGATGGATGCCCTATATATTGCAACTAAACCATCCTCAGCCGCAAAACCTTGGCAAATTGCAGCAGATTCGAGCGCTTCCCAACATTCCCCTTACTTGCAATATTGAGTTGGCCCACATCTGGTGCACAAAGAAAACATGTTTTCAGATTATGCTCCATGACATTTCATATGTAGCCTATGCTTCTTGACAAATTGTTTTAGAGGAGACCCCAGATTTATGGCATTCGTATCTTTCGCTTTGCCAGCATTCGGTCCTAATGACTTACGGCCCATCGTGGTGCTGTCGGCACCAGGTATCTTTCAAAGAGCCCTGAATTGGCTGATGAATCGCTTCTGCCCACGCCTAGCAGCTTCGAGCGAAGCTGTTCGACGAGTGAGTGTTTCGCTTTGCCAAGGCGCGTGTCCAGCGCGGAAGGCTTCGGCACAGGGGCCTTTGCAGAAGGACTTGCTGGCCGAGCGCCCGAAGTCGATGAACTGCACCTACGGCCACGGATAAGCGGCTGCAAGTGCCAGAGGGAAACCCGGAGGGGTTTCACGCACCCGAAAAGCCATCCGAAACCATGCAGAGGAAACTGATCGGGCATTGAAATATGAGGGGCTAAGTAACCAGGAGATCTGAAAAAAGCGTGCTTTCATGTGAAGCCATGAAGCCATGAAGCCATACAGCGGCAAATTGTACAGCAGACATTTCAGAGGCCGGTTCCTAAGAACAAGCGTTGTTCGGTGTAACAAGCAAGCTGTTAAGGAAGCCATGTGGACAAAATAACAAAGGGGCATACACCATATGCAAATACACGGGTGCCCGTGACAAGGTCTCCTCCTGTGGCCCATGGCGTAACCTCAAGGCTTGTAAGGGGGGCCCATGGCATGAAACCCGCGGACAAAACGGGCCACACAAATGAGTGGTTTTAATTTGCTTCCTTTCCATTTGAACTAAGGGTACCCTCAACAACCAACATGCCCATACAGTCTATGCACTAGGATATCTTTTGGTGTATCCTTTAAGGGACCCTGAACAAGACCCCCCAAAAGTTTGATTCGGGGCGTTGTTTTGGAGTTGAAGAGTGCCAAAGGCAACAAACGGAACCCACAAATGGGGCATCAATAAAATTGTCCGCTTTTGCACTTCCCACCCTGAAAGCATGCTTGCACAGTTCTGAACAAGGCAGTACTGCAGCTAGTGCTGTGTGTATGCTGATTTTGCAAGTTAACCTGCAAGATTCAGGGAATGCATCATACTAGCACCATGGTTTGGAGAATGCAGTTGTAGGGCCACATGTTGTGATATTCTTGGGGACTTCCTGAAAGAGATGGCCCACGCTGGGTCCTCCTGGAGGACCATTCCAAGGCCAAAAGTGTCAAATGGCATCCCGCCAAAAGTATTCTTACCTCAAAGCACGTGATGGGTAACAAATATAGGGAACCCTGGGTTGCCATGTAAAAAAATAGGAAAAGGAACCCCAATGGCCGATTGCTTTAAGACAAACAGCACACATTTCAAGATAAGGCGCCGTGGGAGATGTGTCCGCATCTTTCCTTGGCATGTGGCCCAAACGCCTGACCACGTAGTGGTTTGATGGTCCTGCTAAAAAACAAACTTCTAGTGGGATATGCCAGAAATCCCGTTAAACTCTAAAGCGCTCAAAGTCTAAGAGCAGCTGAGCTGGGAACCGCCAAAAAGACGGTCTGGGTGCAACCTTTTGAGTTCACTTGTTCTTCCCCGTTGAGTGGCAACCCATACACGGGGGCAATTTTAAGGGCTCCGAACGGATGAAGGGGCGCAACTTTCAGACCTGAGAAGTGAGGGCCGTGTATGATCAGGGGCCAGGGTTGGGGCAATCATCTGTTGCACCCTGCGCAAAGGACCCGGCAGAAGGCCAGTGGCAGAGACCAAATTGGTCCGACCCGGAAATTCGCCCCCAAAGCCCAAAGTCGCAGCACATATTTCGGCAGGGAAAATCGATTTCCGGAACTAGCCCTAGAAGCAGGTGGTGGAAAAAAGGGGGTTAAGCTGTCGTGTCGAAAGCAGCGCTTTCAACAGCTCCAGCCACGCACTGAGAAATCTAGTTTGGTGGGCACATCCGCCAATAAAACATAATGACCCTTGCAGGACTCCGCAATCTTCATTAAATGTACCCCGGGTCGCCCGAATCCGCAAAGGTTCCCTTCACTTAAGCTGATGTCTGCCATGCTGCACGCCGATGTTGTGCAAGTGAAGGTCACCTCGGACGTTGCCCCATGAGGCAATGTGAAACACTCCGACGCAACCTGAGGGGCCAAACCAACTCTTCCAAACCAAACATAGGACCCACGTACAGCTGCCTGAAAGCAACTGTCCTCTCAAAGAACCTTTTGCAAGGACATGCCGGACTTCCCTCGTCTTTCCGGGGAAGCCTGGCTTCAACACACCTTTTGCTCCTGCAGGATCGCTCCTTCAACCGAACAGGTAGCTTCAGACCGGCTTTAAGCTTCAGTCGTGCCAGCCGCGGTGAGCATTCCAGCATCAACTCTTCACAGGAACTGATCAGTGTGCAGTGAAACGATGGCCGCGACGTCGATGAGTTCATCAAGTCAGTTTGGTCCATTGGTTGGCGCTGGTTTCAGCTTGGCTCCAGTCAGATACCAGTGCCGTTGATTGATTCCTCCACAGGACACCTAGGATTTGGGCAAGCCCAAGACTACGCAGACTGTGGAGCCATCCCGAATGCCGTAATCCTGCCAAGTTCGACCCCCATCCAGGCAGCCCCCACATATCAACCTCTTTTCGACCTCGAAGCCGGCGCCTTTCTTTTCCAGCACCATAGCCTACTTGTCGCCATCGCCCTCGCCAACCTCACAGTTCAAGCCTTCCACAAAGGCGACCTTCAGCTTCAGCCTGGCCCGGCCTTGGGCCAACGTCTTGAGCCCAAGCTACGCACCGTGGAAACACCAGCACGGGGTTCCGGAATGAAACAAGCCCTCCTGCTCACAAGTGGCCCAGCTCCAATATCCGCCCTGAGTCGGCATCCTACCAAGGGGAGAAAAAAGGGGACTCCCAAGCAAAGGAGCTTTTGGGGTGACCCTAGATGAGTTCTAAATGAGTTGCATGCTCTCAAGGCCAGCAACAACACTTCCAAAGGCGTAACCTGAACCAAGGTTGCAAGGCAATTTCCTGACGCACACAAAAAACAAGCAGATACATGTACGCCTGCAAACACACACACACATACATGTACATGCACGTGTACATATGCATATGCATACACATATCCAAACCCAGATGAATG
Source organism: Effrenium voratum (assembly GCA_963377175.1). Lineage (NCBI taxonomy): Eukaryota > Dinophyceae > Suessiales > Symbiodiniaceae > Effrenium > Effrenium voratum. Next base: position 548,775 of record CAUJNA010003360.1, read on the forward strand.
TACATATGTATGTGCCTATGCATGTAACATGCATGTACAAATACAGAAATCATCAAAAGAAAACTCGTCTCCTACACATCAGTCAGACTCCATGTTCCGAGCTGAACATTGTTCAAAGAATTGGCAAGCAAAAAATGGACTTCTTTGTGCGGGGAGGCTTGGACGAACGGCCCGAGCAGTCGCCTGTGTCCGGGGCAGCTCCATTAAACTTGCGCCTTTTGGAGGTCCAACAAGAGGGCACCTTCTAAAAAGGGTCCCTTAAAGGATAACCCTAACATCACCTGACACTAGTGAAGGGCCTTTCATTTTGGGCACGATGTATCATTTAAGGAACCCTGTTAAATGGGTCCATAGAGGCAAACAAGGCGGAAGGCTTGGCGATTCGCTATGTTTGATCGCTGAGTCCGTTTCTTTGGACCCTGAACATGTTGTTGTTCAACCTGAACTTGACGCTTGAACCTAATTATTCAACCCCTGCTCCACAAGGGTAGAACATCGGTTAACCCAACCTGCAGTGGGCTGCTTCTCTTTTCCTTTTTTCTTCCCTTTCGGAGAAGGCAACTCCTTTTAACTTCACCTACCAAAAGCAAAGGGCCCATGATTTCCCACTGGCACTTGGAATATGGGCAAATCAGGGCCGCCCACCGGTGGATAGAAAAGAGACAAAACCCCGGGAAAGTAACCCCCACCTTAAGGGGAAGAGACAAAGCTCGCGTTTTAAGGTCCGCTAGTCTCATTTCCTAGCCTTGCCAGTTTGAATGCCAACTGAGGAACAAGGAATCCATGAAATTAGCGTTATTTACTTGTGTGTGGTGGTGTAAGGATGAGTTGCTCGCACAACAGGGCGGATGACCTTCCCTCCACAGTCCATGTAATTACCTGCCAATGCATTCGTTGCCAGAGTAGCTGTTGCCAGTTGCCCATTTGAGGCTGAGATGATTGCAACCTATGGAGCATCCATTGAAGCCACTCCCCCAAAGACCCCGCAACCGCTTGAAGGAAAAACATGATTCATCAGTTTGGAAAGGAGGCCTGACAACAGCGAGCGGACAAACCACATCAGCAAACTTTACGATAATTCCAAAACGTGAATTCACGGATTCCTCCAGAAAGGACCTGTGTCATAGTGAGTTGGTTTTAGCCGTGAATTTGGCAAGCCAGCCGTAAAATTGGCAGACTACATCCAACCGTCCCAGGCGCCATGCACCAGCCCGCTGTCGTACATCCGCTGCAGCGACGCCACGATCGCGCCGGCGATCCTGACCCGATCCATCGGAGAGGCGGCCCGGGTGTAATCAGTCACCCGGAAGGTGAAAACAGGAAAAACACGTTTTGGGTTCAGCCATTCTCGGTGTTGAAGAATGTTTTGGGGCCAAACACCATCTGTAGTGAACCCGGGCAGGAAAAGGGAAGCCTGTGAGCAACTTGGCGAATCCTAAGGCCCCAGCAAAAAGTTGCCGCTGTAGCGGGTTAAAGGGGCGAATCAGGGAAACCTAACTTGGGAGGCGGGGCAAAATTTAGCTGTCCAGACATTGTTCGTGATTGCCAACGGTGGCAGGTTGAGATGCCAAGACTATAACATCAAGCTGGCTCAACGGCTAAGCCTGGCCATGTCGAACAAGCAGTTGGCTCCAGCGACAGCATGGAAGTTGGGTTTCGAGATGCCAGCAAGGAAGCACACGAGCATCAATAACTGTGAAAAATAGCATCATTTGGTCATCTTGGAACCACTTCGGTGATTTGAAGGGATCCCTCCCCCCCCTCCCGCGTCTGCGCCTCCGCGCGTGGGGCTCTTCAGGGGGCGCAAGGCCGTGGCGCAGGCCGCGCCAGGTCTTGGCCTCCGGTCGGGACCGCGCCAGCCACATGATGCCGCTGCTTCGTTAGGTTGGGCTTTCCTGTCTGGCACATTTAGGAAATCCCCCAAGGCTGGCAAAGGTGAGATTCAGGGAAAATGGGAAGCAACCTCCAGTTGGCTTCCTTAAAGCCAAGTGTTGCTTGGTTGCGATGTTTCAACCAATCCAGGGGGAACTGGTTTCCTGCGCACACGGTTTCCTTGCCCCCAAGGAGCAGGGTTCCGATAGAATCGATAGAAGAATGCATCCAACACCACCCGCGCAAGGGAATCCTCCGAATCGGCGGGCGATGGTGATTTTCAGGCCAAATCGCAAGGGAAAACCAGAAAGGACAATGACTGTTTTGAAAAACCACCAGGGGAACCCAAAAGGGAAGCCCAAGAGTGTGGGTTTGCAAAAATCGCGTCAACATAAATTGCCAACGTGGGTGGTTTCCTTCTGGCTTCTTGGAAGGGATGTTGGTGGGTGCCCAAGAGCTAGCAGCAAAAAGCACCATCAACCTGTTATGTGTATATATATATATATGTGCTTTTGAGGATGCCCTTTTTAGGTTGGTTAGAAGGGGTACGAACAGGAACCACGTTGCATACGCAAGCCTTACTTCATCCGAACCAAATCCTCAGCTTCCTGAAGCGTCACGAGCATCCCCATCTTCCGAAGGCAGTGCGGAAGGGTGTGTGTGTGTGTTACCTTGGATTTGCCGCTTTTTCATGTTCGGAGAAACCCTGGCCAAAGGGAAACCCAAGCCCCATGAAAAACCATCTAATAGTACTTGAACCCATCCTCAGCAAATACGTCCTCAAAACAGCAATGACCTCCACCGCCTGCGGGTGAACCCAAGCCGGTGACTGATGCCCAAACAGGTTCCTCCGGCCAGGGTGCCTATAGGAAACATCCAGACACCACATCCCAGGAACTTGGATCACATAAATCAGCTTGTAACTGGGTGAAATTCTGACTGGCTCATAATGTGCCCTTTTGACATTCAAGGGATTTGCTTTTTGGGGGCGTTTTTTTATGCGAAGACACCCAACCTGGGGGCCCCCAATTGGGATACAAAGTAATCTTCGTTCAAGCGATTATTCACTTTCTGGTTGAACAACTATTTTTAAAAGGACATCTTGCTTGCTCCGCCTCTCTTTCGGTAAGGGGCGTTGAGAAGCCCGTGCAGCGTGAGGCTGATGCGTTCCATGCGGATGCAGTAGAGGTCTCCGCCCGGCACACTGCCTCAGAACAAGAGGCTACGTCTAGGTGTAAACCCATGGGTGTATGTCAGCGTGTGTGTGTGTGTGTGTGTGTGTGTGTGTGTGTGTGTGTGTGTGTGTGTGTGTGTGTGTGTGTGCGTGTGGTGTTTTTGTGCTGTTTGAAACCCTTCCCCCCCGCCCCCAAATTAAACACATACCCATGTGACTCCACTTAGGAAAAACCTTTTATATAATGAATTGTGCGAGTTTGTACGGTGAGGGCCCGAAAATATGCAAGTAAACCAAGCACACTTGACCATGACAACCGTGGTAAAGTATGGAACATGCGGGAAGCCTCAAATATTGCAAAGATTTGCAAAGACCCAAAAACTCCTCCGCTTGCGCTTGGTCATTTTGGAAGACATTTGGGGACTGATTTCTCGCGATGCCGTGAATTCACCAAGAAACTCAATAACATGGGTCCAGGAAAGCAGCCGCAGGCGGCAGAAAGGCGCAGCAACAAGGTTGGGTTCTCCCGCAATCGTTTGGGAAATCACCAAGGTTCCCCAGGTCCTTGGCCAGCTGTCCAGGCTGCCCAAACCATGCAGCACCCAAGTTCCAGTCCCTTCCACACTGAGGGTCCAAGTGCCGTAGTGCTCCACCAAAACTGAACCTTTCTGTGATACCAAAGTAGCATTCCGTCTAAGTTCAGGATGCATGGAACAGATTGTTCACATTCTGATTGAGCCACAGCAAGGGGAGCCATTGCAACCTAAAAAGTGGCTCTTAGCGACTATTGGTGCCATCAACATATCCTGTTGTGGCTCCCCTTGCTGCAGCTCTGAAGCAGTATTGGACAAGTGGCTGCTAAAAAGGGTCTGGAAAAACTAAACTGTGGGGCTCCCTTGGCGCAATTTCACAATAGCGAGTGCGGGCGAGGGGCAGGGCCCGCTCAGCGACAGCGGGGCGGGTGCCAGATTTGCCGACGCAAAGGCGCGGCACAGCTCGTACTCCTGAAGTCAAGTCATGTACCCATTTGGGCAACAAGAGCTATTGACACCCAAGAGTGACTAGGGACTCCTAGCAAGTATTAGGGGCCAATCGGAAAATTTGGGGTTGTAGTTCCCCATGGCTCACCCTTATTGCTTTGAATCGGTGTTGGAGCAAAGGAAGCATCTGGTCTAAGAAACGATGGGAAGCCGAAGGCACCCAAGGTGTAGGAACCTAGGGGCCTAGAAATCAAGGTTCCCTACCCGTCTCAATGACTCAAACCTTAACCAAGCCCTTACAAAACACCTTTGGGAGGGCGATCCATACCTCAACCCATCTCGGAAAGCACTAACTCATCTAAGTAGGAAAAAGGCGCAGCACGCCCAGCACGCCCCCAACCAAAAACAAAAGTGAAGGACTTGAAGGGACACCCCGCCCGCGTCAAAATCAAACCAGCTGGAGCTTGTGGGATTTTAACCTCATTTGGTTGGAAGATGATTTCCGCCCCAAGCCCCTCACGAGAAAGCACTTGTATATGGGCAGCAGCCGCAACAAAATTGAGGGTGTATGCACCATTCCCCCTTGGCAATATCCGTCAACATCCCCTGATTCATTACAGGAATCTCCGCTTGCGTCGCGGAACCCCTTGGGTTCCTTCCGCCCATTTGCCGGGGAACATGTGGTCTAACACACACCCTATGCACATGCGGGGGGTCCGTTCTCCTGATGGTTCGGGAGCAGAGGAAACCAGGCTTGGGCGATATTTGACAAACCAACAGGGGGTGTCTTAACGAATGCCCTCCCTACTATATTTCCACAAGGGATCCCCTTCAAAGGACCCGCTAGTGGGTGCGAGGGTTTTTTCAACATGCAAAGGGCCCCCACAATCCCAATACAACAAATAAAGCCGTGCTTTGGGGCTAGGGTTCCTTTTGCGTGCCTTTTTGGGTCCACTATTGTTGTTGTGGGCCCGGACAACCATGGGATTAAACTCCTTTTACACAATGGGAAGCGAGCCTCAAAACAAGACACGCCCCTCTGCAGTGAGCACCCTAGCTTTGGAAATTCGTTCTGCTCGCCAACGAGTCACAATCAAAAGCTGGCACCCTGAACGCCACGAGAGTCCTTCTTCGCGAAGTCGTCCAGCATCACCTTCGCAACCTCCCCCGTCTCCTGAAAAAAAATCGAGACCCGACACCGGATGTGAGGGAGGGCTGGATCATGGAGCTTTCAATAAGCATGCATAAACATTGTGTTTTCCTTTAGTCTATCTCATTTTGATTTGCATTAGGTATTTGCTTGTTCATTCATGCGCACACCCTCCAACAAACATGGTTTGGTGCATCAGCCCTTTTCGGAAGACTACTTTCATGTTGGGGAAGCCCCCCTTCCACGCCTGTGGTTGTTGGAACGTGGGTGTGCATACATATATGGATGTATACATAAACATGTGTTTGTATATACATGTATATATATATACATAGGTATGTTTGTGTATCTTTCCACCAACCATAGAAGCGGAGGGGAGAGGTTTCGAAGACTACAGTGCCGTTGCAAAGGCCTCCTGCCCGCTTCCATGATGTCCATTGGGAAGGACTCCACCCTAGTCCAAGCGAAACAGTCTTGGCAAATGCTTTCCCTTGGGAACGGACTGAGCCACAAGGCTTGAGGTGAAGCTGCCCACGCGGTACAATGTCCAAAGGGTACTGCTACAATTGGATGGCCCAATTACTATGTAAAAGATGTACAAGGGATGACTGATCCAAATAGGGGAAGCTCTGCCACCCAAGTCCTTTTGGGATGCTATTGAGCAACATCCAGAAGGGGTTCGCAAACCTCCGCAGGCCAGGGCAAATCTCTCTAGCTCCCTCTAATCCTGATCCAATCAACCTTCCAGTGTTTTCCATTAATCAGAGCTCCAAAATCCGAAAAATGACATTGACCGCAAGGGGGCGGGGTTGAGGGGGGCACATGGGGAGGGCTGCCGGGATTAGCCTTGAAGGTCCATGACAAATGGACAGGAACCAAACATTCAGTTAACAAACTTGACAGTTTTTACCTGTAGCGGGCTTCATCATAGTCAAGCCCAAAAAGTTTAAGTTGTTTGGTGGATTTCCCAGCGAAGATCAACAAATCTAGAAGATGTTCAATTATTTTTCTACCGAACCGGGTCAGTTGTTGCAAGTGAGTTTACAGTTGACACAATTCCAACCCAGTTTGGTCACTTGCCATTGCCATCCCCTTTACTCCGCTCCCCCTATGAAGAACTAACTATCTCTGTGAATTCCTGGGGAGGTGATTGGGGAAGTGATTCCTTACTCACCTCCGGGAATCCTGCCATCCAACTCACCGCTCCCAGGCCCTCCTCCTCGAGGAAGACCACGCCGATGAAGCCGCTGCCCAGTACGCGCAAGGCGCCACTGGGGCACAGCAGCGAGGCGGGGGACAAGGAGGCCACCGCGCGCACCGGGTCGAAGCTGTGCTCCTCCATCCTCTCTGGCCATGGGAAACAAACACGGTGAAATAGTCCCCCGTTGGCTGCATGACAAATAGGGGGATCCAACAAAATGGTGGGGGTCCTTTTGAACCAGCCCCCCAAACTACATATACTCTTCAAGATAACCCTGCATATGGGTCGTATGGGTATGCCTGAAAATGAGGAGGTGGAAAAACATGTGCGAATCACTACCCTGGAACAAATGGCGCGTAGGACAATGTGAAATTGCGGTTTTGACTCCGAACAAATTACGGTCCTCCTGTTGGCCGCTAAAAACGATGCTTTTTCTCGTGGTTTCCCCCTCAAACCAAAAGGTTCCCTCAAACACCACACGCACACACCTCCTTGGCATGAGTTGTGCAACATAGCCTTGTCTGGGATACTTAAGTAGAGTTCCCACTTGCGGCGTGCCTACTCCTTCACTTCAAAGGGAGTCCCATGGAAGAACAGAAAGTGGCCCTAACAACTAGTTGTCCACAATCATGACAGGATGACAAATTGATTTGCCTCTAACATGGTTTTAGGGGGAGCCCCCCCTTCCATGTTCTGCAGGTACATCTTGGATCGCAGGAACATCGAAAGGAAGCCACAATGTTCGGCCATGGCATTGCAATATCAGCGATCCATCAACCCCCACACTTCTAAACTATAACTCGACATAGGGTGCGCGGGGCTTACCTCCAGGTGGGTTCGTTATACGTAAGTTGACTCCCCTTTTCAACATCTTTAAGCCCACAAACTGTTTAAAGTGTACACGTAAAGGGGGACAGGGTCCCGTTGTTCAAACGATTTCTGCGCAACCCCTTGTCCTAACCGAATCCTAACCGATTTGATTCTAAGTTGGAATCCACACAGTTCCACTTACCCCCCCCCCCCCCCACAACCCCCTACCCCACAAAAAGCCAGGGAAAAATTGGGGGATGAGCATGGCAGCGTCCAGCTACCGCCCCATTCCCCGTCGGGTAGCGGTTTGTCACCCATTGACACCCCCTGTTGTATGGTTGTTACATGGAAACCAAGATGAAGCCCCCGCATGTTGGCAATGACATTGCAAAATACGATCCTTCCTGACTGACAGACTTGGTTGAGTGAACTGGGTATTCCTTTTGACGGTGCCCGTGTCAGAGGAAGCAAAAGCAAAAGGTTCGCAATCTGGCAAAGGTTCCCCGAACATAACCCGGATACTCCCCCCAGGAAACGGAAACATCACCCCACCTCAAGGAAACTATCTCAAGTTGAATGGGCACAAAAGGCGACTAGCACTGGCAGCGAGCCGACACGGCTCCCTGAGAAAGGATCAGGAGTAAAGAGAGCAAACTGTAAACATAACAGCTGACCTGCCAAGGCGTTCCAGAAACCACATGAAGGAATGACATGAAGCAATCAAATAAATGAATGAAGGAACAAACGAAACAACCAACAAACGAACAAACGACTGACTGACTGACTGACTGACTGACTGATTGACTGACTGACTGACTGACTGACTGACTGAATTAGTGACTGAATGAATGACTGACATTAATTAATGATACCCCTAAAACTATGGAACAACTCAGCAATGTGGAAACAACATAGCGTCCACATGATTTGCAGCACCATTACTGGGAAGCACTTAGTTCGCCTTGAGCACATGGAGGTGTCTTCGGTTCCAAGATTGACTTGACCAACCTTCAACCTGCGAAGAACATCCGCCAAGGGGAACTGATGGGCAAGAAGCGCAAGGGAAGGAACACATCATCTTACTCACTTCCTAAGTGAATTGGCCAAACAGCCGAACCGAGTCCGAACTTGTCCTTTGCCAGTTGAATTTCCCACATGAATTCAGGGAGTGAGCTAAAACAAATTGAGGTTTCTTGTTTGGGGGCTTTTTGTGACACCAACCGAAAAGTCAAACATGTTCTTTACTGCGAACCACCATTCACTCGACAGAGGTACTATGAGGCCAATTCGTTTTCGGTGTTCATGGCTTGATGTGGTTTTGAAGTACCCTAACAACCCCGTTCTCATTGTTTAGTATATTCTAGAATCCACTAGTGAGCAACATAAACCAGTTAGCAGTTGTAACATCGACCTGAACTCAAAAAACTACTCCCAACACTGCTCCGGTGCCCACAGCGACATCTGGGAACACTCTGTTCCACAGGATCCAACCCTGACCCTGGCTTTCCCACGTGTGTTTAGGGTCTCGTTCATTCATTGGTGGCAAGCCGAGGCGCACGTCCACGGCCATGCGTGCCAGGCGCGCGTCGGACAGGGGCTTCCCATTGCAGGAGGCCCGCAGGCGCAGCAGCGCCATCACCGACTTGGGGACCCGAGCCTCTGCAGAACAAAGAAACTGATTTCTGTCTTGCTCCCTCCACCAGAAAAAGGTCGACCCTTCGGAAAGCCATTTGGCCCAGAAGGTAAGTTGCAAAAGGTCTAAAGTGAAATTCAATTCGTTCAATGGGTCCATGGGAACCTTGAGCAACCGCCTCCGCCCAGTGAAGAAAAGGAAGGTGAGTCAAAATCAATAATGGTCTACCCCAAGCCAGGCAAAGAACTGAAAGAGCGGCTATCCGCACCTGCCTTCACTTGCCCAGACGTGGCTTAAGTGACTTGCTGCTTTTGCACCTGAAATGAGGGCTGGACCATCCCGTCATTGCAGAGATTCCCCCAACGCGTCATTCCCGACACCCTTGTTGCCTCTCCGAGGCTATCTGAGAGCCAACAAGTTGAACAAGCTCCCGGTAGAAGGATACACCTGAACATCGCTTGATTCATGAAGACACCCTTTGAAACAGTTAATTATTGGAGAATGTTGCTCCCACAAACTCCAGCCAGATAAACAGTATCCTGTCAAACCTGTTGAACCTGGGCAGTCCTCCGCCATCTTCCCGGTGACCCGGTCCCGGTACTTCACCACCTCTGCCTATGCGACTGGATCGGCCATTGGGCCAGATGGAAAACCTCAGGTCTTGCCAGGGGTTTATTGAGATATACAGTGAGCCAACCCTTCATTGGTGGTTGGCTTGGTGAATTGGACAATAGAGAGCAACCTGATTTGGCTTCCCTGAATAAATATCGTTGGCTTTTAGCTCCCAAATGCTTCAACTCAGTTGCAACCACTGAGACGAATGGCAGAACAAAATGGTGTGCCGGGCAAGTCGGAGAACATTTGGCTCGAGGAGAATGAATCTACCTGGGAAAAGTAACTGGCGCAACTCCCTTTATGTGGGTAGCTCAAGGGCATGGAAAATGGGAGACTAGTGCCAGAGAGATCTACTTTCACACAACTGTAAACTCAGTTTCCACCACTGACCCGATTTCGGTAGAACGATGGTTGACAATCTTTTTGGTTGGTTGACCTGTTTACGGGACATCCACCAAACAAAATGGGAGCAAAGAGGGCCTGCCCCACTGCTAGCTGGAAATAGGTATGTGTCGAAATAGGGATTTGGGACCCTCGCAAATCTGGCGTCTTGTTGGCTCCAAGACAAACATTGAAAAGGGTACCTTTTGCCTAAAAAAACGGAACCCACAAATCATGCTTGACTTGACCTGGTGTTGTTTTGCGCCGCCTTGGGAGGGTCCATCTCGCTTACAACAAGCACTTCTGCGCCGTTCGCCTCTGGGGAAGACTGCCATCAAACCCCATGAACGCTGCTTTTGGTAGCCTATCAACAGTTCGTGGGAAGCAAGGCCAGTTGATGTTGAAGCTTTAATCCAAAAGAGTATATCATTTACGGCCGTTGACCATGGCTGAATCATCACTTTCAAGGAAACTCCTGCCACAATAAGTGGCCCTGAAACCTTGCTTCCCACCGCTATGCCCCCAAGTCACCACCCGCCAGGAATACATAGATCGAGCTTGGTTGTACGAACTCTTGTGTTGGCAAAACACACTTCCGTCAATGCTGCCAAAGCCTGGAATAAGGGACCCCGGGGTGAACGGCCGGCACCACCCCAAACCCGTCCAAGAAAGGCCTTCGAACGGATTCGATTCCCCCCGGCCAAAGGAAGAGCACAGGGCACCGCAAACACCTCTGGTCACGGCGAGCTTGTTGGACCCCTCGAATTCCCGCGTCGCCTGAATGGCTTTGGAGTGGCACAGCGTGTCCTCGATGCGCTGCCGCGTCAGGCGCTGCTTCTCCTCTGCGCGGGATCCGGGGTCCGGATGCCAGCTCAATCTTGCAAGGGGAGCAAGGGAAGCCATTCATTTATGGGATGTGTCTGCTTTTGTTGGGGGGTTGAAGTGCTTGATTTGCTTGATATTTAGGGTATCCACCATACCCGAAAAAACATGTTTGGTGTGATTCCCAAAAATACCAATACGTGATTTTGAACCAACACTTTATAATTTTGGCTGGGGGATTTTAGGTGAGGTCCTTTTTTAAGGCAAGTAGCCCCAGAAAGCGCAGAAACCTTTGACAAAACCGGCCCCATAATGTGAGCCAAACCACTCACCGTGGACCCGCTGTAAGCCAACCCACTCACCGCGGAGCCTGCTCAGTCATTTGCACGGCCAAACCGTGTTGATTCGACCAGGAACAAGAGCATCATTCTTCCCACTTACAGCACATAAAGTGGGCTGCCTAAACCGTCCCCTCCACACACCGCCGGCCTCCACGTCTCCCGGCCGCTTCTTTGGCGTCGTCGTTGGAGTCGCCGGCTTGAGCGGCGCCGGTGTGGCTGAGCCGTCCTCGTCGAGGCCGTCCTTGGAGCCAGTCTGGGGCCGGGTTTTCATGCCCCACCTGTGAATTCCTCCCGCATGGGCGCAGGTGCATGTGTTGATTGAAATTAGGTGCCTAAATCACCTTGCAGAACCAGCGTGATAAGGGCAGGAGCCTCTCAGGTAGCACTCAAACTCAAACAGCGCCAAGTCGCCAGCTGACCCCAGCTCTGCAGCCGCGCTAAGGCGTGAAGTGCGCGGGTCCTGCGGCAAGTCAGGTGCTGTGGCCGACTTCTCAGACCAGTGGCCGAGTGTTTCCATTGTTCAATTCTAAATGGACTTTAATTTTAATACAATATGGTATTTCTTCTGATAATTCAGTTTCTGTTATTTCATTACTATTATTATTTGTTATTTATTTTGTTGGTTCATGATTTAATAAACCCAGTGAGGTGCTGGCTGCTTTAGAGAAAACTTCTGTTCCAAAGTGGCATAGTCCATTGCTATGTCTTGGTGATTAAAGCCCAGTTTCCCAGTGACCCTGATGAGAAACAAAACCGTACCTTTTGGTGCTCCTCCTTGTAAATGAGGCACCGGTCCAACAAAAAAGGCGAATCTTCAGGCCGTGCGCCCGCGCTTCTCCTGCGGCACTTCCAGGGGCGCTCAGGCTCCTCCGGCGCCGGGCCCCTGGCGAGAAGGGCACGGCGGAAAAAGGCGAAGATGCCGTGCGCTTGCTTGTTTGCTTGGGCTTTCTCCATGAATGAGGGCTACAAGGGGAAAGGGGAAGAATCTGCGTCCTCATTGGGCTGGCCTTGAAACACTCTTGCAGGCAGGCCAGCCAACCAGGTTTTCGACAGCAAAACTTCAATCTCCTCCCAACATCTCCAGTGGAATTCCATGGGAACAAAGTTTGGTTGAGTTGCTGAGGAACCCTGGACTGTGGAGCGCGCCAGTAATTGTAAGGCTCGAAGGCCCATGGTCAAGTCTTCTGGCTCCTGACCGGCCTTCCCACAAAGGTGTTCATACCTGGATCCCTTCGATCAGACATGTTTTCAGGACCTTTCCTCAACGAGTTATGTCCCCTCTCGTGCAGGCGATGTGATTTTCCCCTTCGGCTGAGCCTTCTGCAGATCACATCCGTAGAGTCAGTTTGGGGATGTAAGGGATGACAGTTGGGTTTCCTTGGCCTGGGGCCTGGCTGCACCCTTGAACCGATGGAGGTCGGAAATCCGATTGCCCCATGGTTCGAACCCCAAAACTGGCATGTTCCACACATGCGTGCTTAAAGAAGAACGAAAACAAACATTGTGTGATCAACAGCTCGGGGGTTCAAACCAGAAGTTCTATGCACGAGCAGACATGTGGCCTTTGGCTGATTCCACGTAGTGGATCCCAAAAACACCCAATAGCACTCAACAATTCTCCCCACAGAATTGAGCGCACTGGCTAAAACCAAGCGGCTGAAGCGCTGCTTTCTCTCGGTCGCAAAGGCTCCGGAAAGCCTGCGGTCCGGTTGCGGTGAATTTGTCAGGCAAAGTGCATGGAGAGCCACCGGCTCCATGTGCGGGCTTGCCGTGAAGCAATAGTTGGCGGTGAAAGAACTACAGTAACTGATTGAATTAGGGCTTCATACGTGTTCATATATGGTTCATGTTATAGTCAGCCCTCGCACGTTAAACCAAATTCAGTGGTACTTGTCTGGTCGGTAGCAGCTTCCCATCTCATGATATGTGAGCTAATTAATGGATTTGCTAGCTAACCACTACACTACACATGCACTAAGGGTGCTTAGGAACTTCAAAACCAAATGGTATACATGTGGATGTCATAAGCATGGTGAAATAATCAAAAGGATCACGCAACTGGGCCATCCAGTTACATCCAGTGACCCTGCAGACAAAGGTCAACAATCAGTAGAAGCCTTTCTGAGGTTGACGGCTTTGTGGGAAACCCGCCAAAAAACACAACTGGAACTACAGCGAGGCTAAGCTTGCAGTACCCAGAAGCCAGCTCACCGCTACCAAACTCCCCATGTGAGCCATTGCCTATTGGTTCTGTTGACATGGTTCTTATACCGGTTCGCAAACGGATTGCCATCATCCCTAACAAACAATTGGCCACTGCGAATCGCCTTCGGGCGAATTTTGCTCAGCGCTTCTGTTTCGGAGGGTTGAGGCCGTTGCCGCGTCCTGGTCGGCGGCCGAGCGGTACGCCACCAGCGCCGAGGTGATTTGGTTGGTCCTTCCTTGGGGTTTCCCAAGAAGCCTCCCACAACGAAGCGCTTCTTTGGGTCCCCGCCTGCACGGAGCTCAGGTCGAAGCCCCCCGCCTGCAGCGCCAGGCAGGTCTCCTCCACCTCCTAAACGCTCAGCTGATGCGCCGCACTGCATATGGCCATGGGGTTCGAAACCGTTTTGGGATGCCAGTTTGGGATAGGTGAACTCACCACCCATTGTTGAACCTATTTTAGTGGGGATTGGGATGTTCGCTGGGGGTACGGGATTTTGACGCATGGCCATAGTCTTCCAGACTTGGCCATGTCGTCAGCCGACTTCTTGGCCTTGTTTGGCTAAGACTCTTTGGAGGGGGATCTTATGAAGATCCTTGAGAAAATTTCATGCCCTGGGCGATTGCGCCGTAGAAGGAATGGACAAAGCTACGGGAAACGCACCTGATTCAGTGAAGGAACCAAAGCCCTCATCCATCCACATTTCGAGACATCTCAAGGCTGGGAAGGGACCCCGTCGGCGAAAGAGCGTAACGTTGGCCCCGGGCAATGAAAGCCAAGCCGATTTCTCTGGTGGAGAGTGGATTGGCCAAAACATCTTAACTTGTTATTTGCCGTTTGCTATTCAAAGGATCTTCCCAATAAATGACTAGAGTCCAGAAACTCGGGCCGTGGAGATTTCCCAGACCCCCCTCCCCCTCCCCAAAGCAGGGTCCAAATTGTTTGTACTATTCTTTTGCTCCACCTCCCCCCTCCCACCCCTTTTGCAGCTCCCCCCCCTCTGCCCAGCCCAAGGCGCCGTGAGGCCAGCCAGGCAGGCGCAGGTCCGCACCCCGCACTGCGAGAGCACTGCCTGCCGAAGCCGCAAGCTCTTCCTCTGGGCGGTATATCCCGTTGTTTGTTAGGAAATTCCCATTCAAATGGCTGGTTTCCCATTGAAGTCCCTTTTGAACCGTGCTGGCTGGTGGAAAAGTAGCCCTTCTTCAAATTGTCCAACGGCTACAGGTCATACGAGACACCAAGCAACGGCTTCCCTCCAAGCGCACTTTGTGATCCGTGCCTCGGTGCGCGACAGCCCGGCGCCCGCCAGCACCTTCCGCAGCTTCGGCGAGAGCGCGAAATCTTTGGCGCCCGCGCCGGGCGCCTCTGGCGCCGCGTCGGCCTGGCCCAGAGTCCAGTCGCGGTCGGTCGGTCGGTCGGGCGGCAGTGACTGTTACTGGAGGGCATCAACTGAGAAAGTCCCATCAATATTTATAGCCACAATTGCGACCAAGCAAAGGCAGCCAAGTAGAAAATATGTCATCCTGTCAAAGGCAAACCCACATTATCCCCAATGAATTCAAAGAAGAGAGGCGCCACTTGTGTATCTCCTGGTTGTTTGGCACCACAATGGGCATGTTTCTTTGCTCCGAAAACTGAGGTATGGAGTCCACAAGGGACTGCAAAAGAAAACTCAAGGTCTGGGAGTACGGAACAATCCAGAGAGACCAATAGCTCTCGAGGAATTCAACACAGCGGCGGGGGCTTCCACGTGGCCAACCCCAAACCCAAGCTCAGGAAAGGTGAGGATAAGCCCCGAGAAGAAGGCGGGCTGAACTTCAAAGGGAACAGGATCTGCGCCCCTGAGCATGGTTGGCCGTCCGAAAGCGCTTTACGGAAACACCACCCAAAATGGTGGATGTTTTGCGTAACCCCCCTGCAATAGCCCCCTGCCCAAGAAGTTCACTTTTTGCAGGTTCAGCGGGGATTCTCATCTACTGCAACCATTTCCGAAATAGCAAGTAGCCAAAGGTGGGCCAAAAATGGGCGAAACCAACCAGCCAAAGGTGAGTCCAAAGATCCAAGTAGCAGCCAAAGCTGGGCGAAACCTCCGCCCTTCTGGGTGAACCCACCTGCTGCGTGCGGAGGACTCGCAGCGCCGCCACATGCCCGGGCCCAAAGTGGGCGCCACGGAGCCTTGCTTTTTTGTGTTTTTGTTTTTCAGGTTTCCCCGAATTTCCCGTGAAACATCAACCACCAAAAGCCCACTTGAAACTTCACGCTTTAAGAAGACTTGTGTTAACAACAAACAGCAAATAGCGCTAATGATAAATACCAAGTGGTTGTTGATGACCATACCCTGAAGAATTCCACCCTCATTGTGTTGTTTGCATCCCCGCGTAGTAAATGTACTGGGAACCCCAACCCAAATACAACCCCAACCTCTGTCATATTAGCAAGTGTTTTGTTTTTGCGGCCCCCACTTGAAGATAAAGAGGGCCAAGGAAGCAACAAACCACAACACACCAACAGCAGCAAAAGCAAGTCGAAACTCTGCGTTCAATTCCCCACCATGCGTTGGCAGAAAAACAAACAAACACGAACAATGCACATAATGACATACCCTCTTGCCAGAATTCTGCCAAGCCAACAGGTGATGAATTCAGGGAAACATGTTCTACCAAGAAACTTCTTTTTGATAGCCCGCCTTTCAGTCACTCAACAATCAAGCAACAAAAGCAAAAACCTGTTCGTCAATCTTGTTTAGAGCAAACAAAGTAAACAAGCAGGTCCGCAAAAAAACAAAAAAAAACCTTGAACATGGGCCGTTCCCGTGTGGCTGGTTGGATCAACCCTCAAAAAAAAGGGGTCGACTCTTCAAAAGAGGAGGAGCGATGCAGCTCATAGCTTCCGCGAATCTTTACCAACAAACCGAGGGGTTCAACCACCCCGCAACCCGTGTCTAATTGTGTAGGCTCCCAGGAGGGCGCTTCAAAAAACGTAGATCAGATCCGTAGCAACAAAAGTGGAGAGGGACGGAGAGCGGCGACCCAAGAGCCATGGGTCGTTGCAAAGTCCGCGTCGCACCAATTAGAAGTTGGGAGTGGCTCATCCCAGTTTTCATGGGGGATGGTTCATCCCAGACTCCCAACCTGGTGCGGGATTTTGCCCGTGCACAGTAGGTCGTGCCCCAAAACAACTTCCCACAAATGGGGCGGCTTCCCCCCCGTGTGGATCCCCAAAATCGGGTACCCAAACAGCGGCACCCTCACAACACACACGCACACAGGCACACACAACCAATTGAAAAACCATGCGTTCAATCGCGCCCCACTGCCTGTGGCAGGTCTCTGAGAATTCCTCGGCGCTGAGGTGCGCCAAGCCTCAAGCCGAGGGGTTGCGTTGACGGGGCTTGAGTGGGGATACAAGGGTGATAGATTCCACACTTCCCGCTAGACGTGGGTCAGCGCAGGAGCGTCTAAACCAACATGAGGACTCCAAGGGGGGACTTTGAGGGCATTCGAATGGAGGCATCGCTTGTTGTTTGGACTCCTCTCGGCTGGGGGCTCGGCCATGTGAGGTGAGGATCCCCAGGTTTTCGAGCACTGGCTGGATGCAAGTCAGGCCCTTCTCCGACAACTGCGCCGACAGCTTCGGGGACATGGCCTTCGGATGTGTTGCACAAGTTGGGTATTCGTTTGAACAAATGGTCTCACAGGAAAATTGAACCACATGGGTTGACACATGAACCAGGTTGGGTGCAAAAACATGTGGGTGCGTGATTGTTTGAGGTGCGCTTTCTTTGGTGGGAAACCCACTTCTGGAGTGGATTCGCCAAACAAGGGTTTGCTGATAAAAAAAATGTGGCTTGCAGGTTGGGGTCTATCTTGCCCGTTTGGCCTCTGTAAGAACCAACAATCCCCAAACCAACAATCCGAACCACCAATCAAGGAACTCTGGCCGGTGAGGTTTAAACAAACGGCCTCCCCAGGAAGCTCTTACTGGGTGTCAAATATGTGTGGGGAGAGGGTTCGGGGAAAACGAGCAAACCATAAACAGCCGTCCGCTTTTGGCTTCTTACTCACCGCCAAGTCAGAACCCCCCCAAGGCACCATAGGAGTTCCTGCGAATCTTTCGTCCAGGTATTGCATTTGTCTCTTTGGCGAGAAGTTTGCAGAACACATGAACAGGAACACAACCTCAGCTATGAACGTTGGTTGTTGCCTTGAAAAGTGTTACATCGTTAAATCTTGTGCCAGTGAGAATGAGTACTACTTCCCCGGAGGGAAAAAACAAACTTGTTAACAACAAACAACAAACACCTACCTTGTTGGTGGAAATGCAGTTGGGCTTCCAAATGATCTAAGGGGCCGCACATCAAAGACCAGCGTACGAACGAATCTGGACACCTTCTGTTGGCTTCTGGCGCCCATACTTGACATACCTCTCACATCTGTCTGTCTGCCTTGCTGCGCAACATGTTTGCAGTTCCCACTTGGAGTGGAGAGATTCAAAAGCGCAAAAAGCAAAGGTGCAGCAGCGAAACACACAGCTCACAACGGCCATGCTCTAAGGCTAGCCCCAGAAAACCAAGCTGAGCACCGGGGAGCATGGTATCCAAAGCCACCTTGGGCCAGCCCCAGGCTAAGACATATCGGCTCAACATGCTGAAAGGATGCTTGGAGAATGCCAAACATACACCAACTTGGGGAAATCATCAAGTCCAAGGATCGGTTCGGAACCGTTTCCATATAAAAGTGTAATTGCTTGATGGTGCCCATTTTTGGAATTGAGTTTAAGGCCCACTCGAGGGTTTGCCAAACATTTTGAGACCCTGATCCAGACCTCGATTAGCTGGGTTGGATACAATCCCGTTCCATCAAAGCTCCATGGCCGCTCCGTGGCAATTCTCGCCGAGTGGCTCGCGCTTGCTCTGGTACAACATCCTCGCGACAGGGTCCCAAGACTGAGCTTCTGAGAGCTGCCAGGTCTCGGACTTGAGGTTGGGGGGGGGTGGGCCCCAACTCCATGTTCAAGCTTTCCCCACGAGATCTGCGAAGTTGACAGGGGGTTGCTGATATGTCCCAACACCATCTCAAAGCGATGAATCAAACCTGGAACAGCTAGTGATGATTCAAGGCGATGCCCAAGTCGGAACCCTCACATGGCCAAAAACCGGTTTCACGCAGGGTGGGGGTCAAAGTTGCGGTTTCCAGAAGAGGACCTCGCCCATGTTTTTGGGCTTCTTTTTTGGGTACACTTTGAATCCTGCGGGGCGCTCAGTTTGCCACACCCCCCCGAATCCACAAGCTCGCTTTTGAGATGCCCCTTCCATTTCGGGTAAGCCTCGAGGGGTCGCGCCGAAAAGCCCCCGATTCAAAGCCCCTCCACTGGCCTCATCTGTCATCTCTCTGTACACGCCTCTTGAGCCACGCGTCTCGGAAATCGCGCGAGTTTCATCTGGCCAGTGACATCAGGCATCTCCTCCCTTCTGAGGGAGTGGGGTGGGGGAAGGTCCTGAATTTCTACCTCTCGTCGAGGGGGACTGGAGTTAGAAATTAAACTCGATTGGTCACATATAGCCTATTGTGTGGCCTAGAGCCGGAAAACCAATACCCTAAAAGGTGGCTGCAAAATAAACTCTAATTGTCCATCATACAAAGCACCCCCTTCCCCAATTTCATTTGAGGGGATCATGCAGGAACAATGCCCGATCTAACAAGCCCACTAAAGGGTCATGACCAGTGAGTAAACTAGACGTTTGCCAGTGTGGGGCCCTGTGCAAGTTCAACTTGTTGCTGGAGAATTGCCCACCACCAACAAACCTGGAACTTGCCCATTCCTCAGGTTGCCAATCCCAGGCAAGCCTTCATCAATTAGTGGTTCGGGTTGGTGCTTGGCCATTGGAACCTCCGGTTGTTTTCCAGGTCCCTCCCACCAACAAACATGCACACAGCCATGTTTGTTGGTGAGGGGTGCAAAGTGAGCCCCAAGAGTGGCTGGCTTCCCAATATCAAGGCATAAACAATTAATAAGACCATTTAAATTTACCAGGGATCGGGGGCTGGAAGCTAGTGAACACATCAGGTTACCACTACACCCGAACCACTACTCCTGGTATATGCAGGCACTGTATCGGCACTTTATGAATGGTATGTACCCTGTGTTCCCCTTACTTAACAGGAACCCTGGATTAATAAACCTGTTCTTTGAATAGGGGGTGTTCTCCTCCAAAAGTGGAAACCACCAGGAGCACCGGGCTAGTCCGGGGTGGTTCCCCGAAATAGCCTAGTTAGATCCAATTAGTGAGAACATGATCCACAGGGTTCCTTTGATGAGCAGGGTCCGGATTAATCCGAAGTGGACAAATGCAAAGCGGTGAACTTCTGGCTTGGGTCAGCTACAGGAGTTTGGAACAAGTTGCAAAAACCAACCTCCAGCTTTTCCGAAAGCGAAACCATCAGGAAGGTGTTTAAGCAATGTGTTAAAGCGGCACAGCCCTGCCCACTGTTGCTTTAGCCTGCTGGACCTGCTGCACCAGCAAGTTCTGCAAGCTCACCCCCGGCACCTTCACCTCGGAAGAGCGTTATTGACGCGCTCCGGCTTGCCCCCGGCCACGTCGCCCGACTGTCAATGCTGGTGCGGATGACTGGTACATTGGCGTGGGAAAAACAGTGCCCCCTGATTGGCAGTTTGACTGTAAAATTGTCCTCCAAAAGGTCAACATGGCACCACTGGAGGTCTGGGCTGGGCTCACCTCCCGCCCTGAACCCATCATTTTGGAGGTGGATGAAGGGAGGGGGTTGAGGGTTTTGATTCTGTACGGTTTTGAGCCCAACCAAACCAAATCTCGGATTTTGGGAGTGCGTTCATGAAGGGACCCGATTCCACTGCCCGCTCACTCGGATCACTTGCGTGAGGTGCCGAGGCGCTGAAGGGAAGGGAGTCTGCTGACACTCCACCGGCGCGTCTGGGCCCAACATCTCCCGCCCCACCTGCCAGGACGATGAGGGGAAAGCGCCGGCTGGTGCAGAACAAAACCTCAACTAGTTCGGCGATTGTCATTTCATTTTTGAGGGTGCCCTGCTTGTATAGGGCGGTTTGAAGAGCATGAAAAGGGACACCAGCAGTGACAACCCAATTCGGATTGGTGGTTCGGACGTTGGAAAGCGGCTTCGCAGGTACCCTCAAAAAGCTCTCCCGGAATTGGCGGTTTGGACTTGCATTTTAAGCTCCGAGTTCTCTTGAAACCAACTGACGAGGTACGCTGGAACACCTCAAACCCAAACCACCAAGAGAGTACAGTAGGTGATGAGAGCGCTGCTCCAAAGACAACGGAAGAACATCACAAAATGAAAGCGACGCAGCCAACAATTATGCAGCTTTTATAGACAAATCGCCCTTTCAACGCTGCGCCTCTAAAAGATACTCAACTGGCAAAAGTTTGTGTCTTCAAGCTTTCTCGTTGGCCGCGCCCTGCCCCACTTCAGTTAAGGACGCCCGCCACATGACAAATCCCTAGGAAATTGACTGAATTCTTATGCCGCTTTAACAACTATTGCTTAAACACCTTCCTGGTGGTTTCGCTTTCAAGGGGGCTAGAGGTTGGTTTTTTATGCAACTTGTTCCAAACTCCGGTCATGATCCTGCGCATCTTCTCTGCAGCCGACCCAAGCCGCAAACGACGGGCTGTCATGGAAAACGCAAGTTCTAAGATCTGCGTAAACTTTCTCCACCGCACGCTTGAATGGGTTGATTGGGTGGCATGTATAGTCTTGAAGTGGGCGACCATCAATGGCCATCACGCGTGCCATGCTGCATCGTCTTGTCTCTCGGCTCCTGGTGATACATCCCCACCTTCAAACGCTTCAAACGAATAATGGCTTTGGCTACGTGCCGCCAGCCCGCCGAAGAAAATCCGGCTTTGCCGAAGTCCAAAACTCACGCACTAGCACCTCAGGCTCGTTGCCCGACTTGTTGCACAAACTGCTCTGCATCACAAATTCCAGCTGGGAACGCGATTCAGATGGCCGCTGGATGGCCCTCCCAAATTAGTTTTGTTTCTCCGCGATCCGCGAACGGCGAGGCGTCACGGAGCAACCGGGGGGGGGGGGGGGGAACAGGATCTGCCCCATCCGATGCCTTGAGCAATGCCTCCGCGGCAGAGCCCGGCAGGGGCTGCTCGTCCTGCCGAAGCAAGAACCATAAAACTCACTGCTGCCGCCTACGCAGATCCAGGTTTGGCTGGTGTTTGTCTTCCCTGAGAAGGGCGTTGAGGTGTGCTTCGGGGGGTCCTCAAAGGGGGGGGGTGAAGCAAGAATTATACCATTCCACGATAAGATAGTCGCCCGCTTCCTTCGGAGTGCAGGCAGCCCTTCCCCCCCCCCCCGCCCAGCGCCGTCCGTTTTTTTGTTTTTTTTTTGTGGCTTGCTGGGCATCTTAATGGAAGGACCCCGACCTAGTTTAGCGTTAAGAGAAGAGCGAGAGCCCGTGTCAAGGCTTGTCACAGCCACCAATCGGGACATAGCTGGAAGACAATTGCCCTTCAAGGGGCCGCCCTTTGGTGCTTTGGTGGGTTTCTTCCCCATGGAAAGGCAACGCTCTTTGATGGAATCAGGAACTTGCTCATTGTTGTCTTGCCACTTTTTGAGTGTGCCACAATAGGAATACAACTGTGGATAAACGAAAATATGGCGCAGTTGGCAGGTGGGTTGTCCCGGTATTCACAGGGCTTCATCCGTATGTGAACTGGTGCGAAGTGGATTTGTGCACTTCGTGGAAAACAGTTGACGCAAACCTTGTCACTGGCTTTCTAGAACTCAAATCAAGAGGCTTATCATCCCATACCATCCCGACCAACCCCGAATCGAAAAAAAGACGTTTGACCATGGGACACATAGGCGCGTCTCAAAATAGGTGCCTTTTGGCTGCCCTGTAAAACCCCATGAAGGCACAGAATTGCAACTGCGTATTCGTGGAGTCCCCCGGAGTTCTGGGGAGTCCCCCGAGTCCTCGAGGTCCCCCGCGCTCACAGCGATGACAATGTCCTGGCCGCTTTCGAGCTCGGCGCTCTTGGCTCGAGCCGAAAGCGCGCTTGCCCCGAACCGCGCCCAACGCTCAAAGGTCAAAGGCTCACCGTAGTCCGGCAATCCACCGCGTAAACCACTGCCACGGTGGACGCCCTAAAATATTGCAAGTAAGGAGCCAATTCCTGTGGCTTGTGGTTGCATCCACTGAAGTGAATCCTCGGTGTCATAGTTGACCGTTGTGGCTGAACTCTAAGAAGCCAGCTCACATGGCCTCATACAGGACCCCTGCCATGTTCCACGGTGGGCGCTAGGTACCCCCCTACTATTGTTTCCTGTTGATAGCCAAACAGGATCCAAAAAGAACTGACAAGGCCAAATAACGGCCAAAACAAGGTTCCCTACTTGTTCCTTTAAACATCAACCCAAAAGACATCTCACTTGAAATTGGAACAGGTGATGTTTAAAGCCACCCGAGGGAAAATAGAGCTGGAACCTTCGAAGTTGGTTCAGTCAACAAGTGTAGGCTTCATCCAATCGCTTCCAGTCTATAAATCACCGTTACCAAACGGCTCTCGCTCTCTGCCGGTGTGCCCAGATGGTCTTAAAGGAACCCTTTTGATTTTGGCCATGGATATTATTCAGGGCGCCTGGTTGATAGGCGCCCCATGTCAGGGAGCCGAATCACTGTTGGGAGTTGCACACTCTGGGTGTTGGGCCCCCCCCGCCCCGAATGACGCCGCTTCTGTCGCACCCCGCCTTGAGACCAAAGGGCTGGAAGCCAGCAAGGGCCTCAAAAACACGAGCTCCTCTGGGAAATCATGCAAAGTTCCTTTCACACATGCCTCTCAAAACCGCCTGGTTTACAGGGATCCTCCAAAATCAGCTGGTGCAGGCAATTGTTTGACCACCCAAATGTGAGGTCCCTGCATTCTCCGTAAAAGGTGGGGGCCAAAAGGCACACACCGGTTTGAAGTTGAGGGCACCCTTTTTTGGATCGTTGTAAAGGGAAACCGACCATCTTTGGTGCCTCCCCTGTTCTGAGACGCCCCCACTTGCGGGGTAAAGGAAGTCAGACTTGCTTTGGGGGGGCTTCAGTACAGGGGTACCTATGGGGGCAAGAAGCCCAAGTAGTTCCGAGTTTCAAGCGGCGCGCCCAAGAAACATTCCACGGCGCATGGATGCAGAATTCGCAAATTTGAATTGAATCCCCAAGAAGGCCCTTCATGGCGCGCGCGAAAATGGCTGGTGACCTACTAATTATTCAGGCAACTGGGAGCCACCGGGCAAGCGGGTCTGCTTGACCCCAGTTGAGCCCAACCCGAGGTATGGGCCATTTGCTTTGCAGCCCCGGCCGTGGAATCTGCACCTCGGCCAAGTGCAATTGCGCGCGCGTTTGTCGCCCGATCTGGAGTCTGGCACCTATGCACGGCCCGTATGCACACCAATTCCTTAAGAATCACCCAACTGAAAGGAAGCTCATTTTACATTGGCACACCGTGTGATGTTGAAATCCACCCAAGACCATTTCTGGGATGGGACCCCCATCAGGTGTGAAGCATGGCATTTGATTGGCATGGTCCTCCGAAGGCATTAGGCAGTGCTTTACCTACTATACATTTCAAAAAACCTCCGGGCAAGAGTCTTGTGGAAATCGATTTCGCCCAATGATCCAAATGGAGTGCCGGGCGCAAGGCTTTTTGCAGAATCCTCCAGGGCGCATCGCATCATGATGCCCGCCTTGGTGTGGCTATTGTGAGCTCGTAACACCCAAGCAGCCCAGTATGTGTACTTCAGGATTATCTCGCGTGTTGATTCTGATTAGGGAATGCCTCATTTCAAGGGAACCCTTCACTTTTGAGGCAAATATTTCAAGTAATTCTACCAAGTTGATTAATCCGGGTGCAAATCTTCTGTAGGCACCCTGCATGTTGTGGCCGTCATGCATTTTTGTTGGGTTCCCCTTCCAGAGTCACAACCACATGATGGGCAACCGACCTTTAATGGGGCCTGGAAGGATTCCAACATGGGCGGATTTGTCAGAGGCCCTTCTTGGCATCAAGGTGCTGGTGGCGCCGTCCAAAAAGGGGGCAGATTTTGGGGAATTCCACATAAAATGCGAAATGAGCAAGAACGGCTCAGTGGAGAGGACACCTATTTTGCTTGTTGAGTTGGAAAGGCAATCACTGAGAAAAGGGAAACTTGGCCCAACTCTGGGCCACTGTTCTGATTCTGGAACTCTAGAGTGACGTGGAGGAGACCACAGTTTCAGTGTCCGGTTCACTTTAAGCCCCCATAGAATGCATCCTGGCCCTACCGAAGCAGTCAAAGTGTCAATTTGGGTGTGGGCCAAAGCCGAAAAAACCCGGTTTTCCTCAGCTGTGTAACGGCTTCTTCGACTACCCACAAGCCACTAGGGGAAACTTGGTGTTTATTTTGAATATAATTAGTGGCTAATGCGGTGGCTGCATATTGCATGAAATCTTTGGGGGTGTTTGGGGGGGAGCAGAAACTTTGGCCCACATCTGGGTGGGTGCACAGAAACCGTATTTTCAGACTCTGCTTCATATCTAGCCCACCCAAAAACGGCCCCAAAAAGCCGTGTTAGATGCGTGTCCAGATTTGGTGACGGCTCCCAGGCTCACTTGGGCTGCCGCCACTTGAGGAGATAGTCTGCGCCTGGGGCCGGCCGAAAATGTCGAGCGCCCTGGTGCCAACTTGGGTCCCATATGAGCAGCCCCCCCAACCCATTGCCTTTGTGTTCTAACATGGTTGGTAAGGTCAACCTTAGGATTCACTAGTGCCCCAGTAAACCAGGCAGTAGAACCACCTAACATGGCGGTTTTGGGCGCCCATCTGCCAAAACGAAGCTCTAAATCCTGTCTTTTGGCTTTGTCCTATGCGGGTTTGGCAAAACTGTTCACGCCGGATTGAGAAACCCTCCCCCCCTCCCCCAGCATTCCGGGAAAGAAGGTGGTCTTCGGAGAATCAGAAGTAGTTTATAGGCGGCCCCTCTGCGGGATTGAGGGCGCATGGGCATTAGATCAAGCTTTAATTGGACTGGCATTGAAATCAATTGGTCTTTCGTGTGGGAAAATGGATCTGCCAAACGCACCGTACTAATTAGGGGCGGGCCTGAAGGCCCGCATCAGAATTTAGACTTGTTTAGCATTGGATGCGGCAAGCACACCTTAGTAATAAGTGGCATGTATTGTTCACATTACGCATAAAGGTTGAAATGTTCGTCAATCTTCGGGGGCCCTGGAAGAGCCAGGAGTGACCACGGCAAAAATAAATCCTCAGGCTTCCGGAACTGGCGTGTAAACCGTGTAGGCAGTTGGCTTCATGGACACTGGTATTGCCGTCCCATTCAGATATGAGGTGATCAATGACCACGTCCATCAACTCATGTGCGTCCATCGCTCTCACTCGAGGAGGTTTATTTGGATCCGAGGGGTCTGAAACCATATAGCCCGCCGATAGGAAGACGCTGGTATGGCAACCAAGTGCCTGCTGGGAAAAGAGCGCTCCTTCTCATGTTCTGACTTCCTATGACTTTCCAGATTTGACCTCAAAGTAAACACATGAACATGTGTTCTCATGTTTTTTTTCTTTTTTTTCTCAGCAGCCCAGTGGCTATGGGCTGATTCCCAAGAGGGAAAGCCTTTGCACACAAAACGGAAAATGGGCAACACTAGGCAACTGAGTTCTGAAGCTCTTCCTTTCAGCCGCCGCTTAGAGGGCAAACTCAAGGATGTCAGCTTAATGGACCCAGAAAGAGTGTCGGGGGGGGGGGAGGAGGACCACTTCATACATGTTCCGTGGTTTGGGCAAAAGGAACATCATGCACTGGGTGCATAATTAGGGGCGACCCTTCAAACATGAGCCATGCTTGGGCGTTTTGTAGGGGGCTCCAGAAGTTCGAAAAAAAAAAAAAGAGGCCCCCCCAAACGCACAACCCCTGCGCCAGAGGGCCCAAACCCTGAACGACCCAGTCGCTTGGCCCTTGCTTGGCCCTTGACGCGTTTAGCACGATGGGATCATTGCCACGCCGCCTGAACCGGGCAAGCTCGAAGCTCCCGCGCTCAGGGGGAAGTCTGAGCCAAAAGGGCGGGTTCAACTAGGGTTGGGCCGGCCCCTTGTCTACATATGTGTCATATGTGTAATCCACAATTGTTTTGCCCAACCCTGGTCGTAACCCAACTGCTTGAAGGACAATTGCCCTATCCTTTAGCAATTTGGGTAATGGGGGGCGCTTGCACAGGGGCCGATCCCAGCAGAAGCGGTTGACTATGGCAACTGTACATAGGAGATAGGAGTGGCTGGAACCAGGTACCTATTTTTTATCAATGAGTATTTTTTGCGAACTTCCTTTGTCTATGCACTGAGCAAGTTTCCGTGTTTGAGCGATCAGCCCTCCGTTTTCTCGTCTTCGCTTCACATGGGGGGCTTTTTGTGCATGTCTTCACATATCATGGGGCTGAGAACTAACACGCCCCACAAACGCTCGGACAAAATCGGGTGCCCGAAGGACTCAGAAATTGAAGGTTGGCCTCGTGAGCATTCGAGTTCATTTTTCCTTGAAACTTGCCTCTTTTGAAGGCGAAGATTTGAAGCGCGTGGGCCAATGCGAGGAAAGTACACACTGGAACCCAGCATGAGGGGGAACCAGTGCGCGCTCTAGTCAGTTAAATTGGACTAAGCAACGTGCCTTTGGATACCCCTGGCATTCGCCCGGCACATATGGGTTACCCTTATCTGAAACTTGTTATTTCAGGCTGCGGCCTCTTTATTCACCTGTTTGTGATGAGTAGAGCCGACTAAAACAGATTGACGTCACAACCCGCGTCTCAGGTGACGTTTCGGGTCATGTCACAAACTGGTTTTGCGGGGTTCACATCTTGGGGGTGTAACAGAAGACGTCGGGCTTGGGGACAGAGGAGTTGTCACTCACAAAGTCCTAGAACACCTGTGGCCTGGAGGGCGCCTTTGTTGCTCGCAACTAGACAGGCCACCGATGGTAGCGGCAGAAACAACATCTGCGCGGAACATTATGACACGCAAAGATGACGTCGGTCTGCAAGGCTTGTCTAGCTTTGGCCCGCGGCCAATTGCTAGGGAGTATCCTTTCAAATCTATCATGACAAAAATATTGGCTTCACTCTTTGTGCCTCGTTTCACAGCGCAGGGCCTGTCTTTGCAGCAGGTTGCTGCAAGCAAGTCAATTGAAAACGGCGCTTTGCCCTGAAGTTCTGCTGGCATGTCTTTGCGAGCCTGAAAAGACAAGCACTCCTACAGCGTAAGTCACTGCCTGAGCTGGAGCGCCCGTGTTTTGCTGTCAAGCTTCCGTAGGAACACGCTGATCAAAGCAAACCGGGTGACCCAGCTGCAAATGAACGGATCCTTCTTGGCATACGCGGGCTGATGGAAGCTATGCGCTACGACCAGAACGAGATATGCGCTACGACCAGAACGAGAGCGTCGTCGCAGGTGCATCTCGGGCGCGCAATGGCTCGGGGCAGGCTGGCGCCGGCATTTCTCGCAATGCGCCTGGCCAGACGCCTGCGACAAAGCCTGCAACATGCTCTGCGACACGACCTGCGACATGACCTGCGACCTGAGTTGCGACATAGATTTTGCTCGCTTTGTAATGTTCGGTTGGCCTCCGGAACAGTTCACAACGGTTCCAAGAGTACTGGCTTCGATCTGCGCACGCTGACGACTGGAAATCGGCGCCTGCAATTGCAGAATCACACCCGTCTTCTGCCCGAAGCACGCTCGCGCGGAATCGTTGTAAACCGTTCCGTTTGCCCCAGGCAACTCAGCGCGGAACCGTTGTCAACCGCTCCATCGGCGCCTACGGCGCAACCGCAAACAGTTCCGGAACCGTTCTCAACCGTTCTCAACCGTTCCCTCGGGGAACCGTTGTGAACCGTTCCGTTTTGCGCCGCCAATGGAGCGCGGAACCGTTGTGAACCGTTCCGTTTCTCAGGCGCAGGCGCACCCGGAACCGTTGTGAACCGTTCTGCGCATCACGAATAACTATAGTTGGAACATGTTGGAACCATTGTCGGCCGCTCCTTGTTTGCCGCAAGAGGCACGCTTGTCGTGGGTGTAAACAATGCGTTCTGACTGGCAAGAAGCTTGCACGATGGCCAGCTTGTAAGGCGCAGCAAGGCGCCACCTGCCTCACAGACACGCGCGCAATCGACATGCAGCTGTTGGAAGTTTAAGAAGGCTCGTATTTCTTTCAGTTGCCTTAACGCAGAACTCCTATAGACAAGAAGCATGTTGCTGACAGCGTGTTTTGAGCGCGTCGCAGGGCTGTCGGATGCTTCGCAGAGTGAGAGGGCCCGGCGCAGCCAGCATGTTCCTGCGCTTGTTTGCCGTTCCCAGCATGGGCTTCTATCTCCTTTCTGGTCTGCCCACTTGCAGCTCTAAGCGTCATGCCAAAACTGCGACGTGACCTGCGACATAGTGTCAGACATTGTTTTGGATTAGACGCCCAAAGAGGCCGCAGCCTGAAATAAGAAACTTGGGATTGGATTGTTTTCATATAGGGGTACCCAAATGGTAGTTTTCTCGCTTCCTTGTGGTAACACACACACGCGAACGGTTCTACAATAATTCCAAAACCTGAAATACCGGATCCAGTGAAGGAATACACGGGAATTTCGCTGCACCAGGTACGCAAGTCAAGTCAACGAATCGGCTACATACCCTATGTGTTGTCTGGCTTGAGTGGCAATGAGTTTGCAGCACCCGCAAACTGGGTACGTGGTTCTGTGGACTTTGCACAGGTCCTTGTGACTTATGGAGTCGATTTTCCGATTGTTTCGGACTTGAAGACCACGGAGAGGCCGATAAAAACAACGATGGCAACTTGGTAGAATCAACCGTCAGTGCTTTTGGGTGCTGCTAATTTTGGTCACATCGTGCGTGGAGTTGGTCTATATTGTTTGCGCTGCTTGGCAAGCACGATCCAAATTTCGGGGGATTCCCGTATTTGAGGCGGCCGTCAGAGGTACCTGCATTACTGCCTTAAACATCGCCCCAGCTAAAGAAACCTCACATCACATGGCATCACAAGGTGATACTCACATCACCTGAAAATGGGGATAGGGTTCGTCCATCGGTCCTTTGGAATCTGTTGAGGGAGTTCTCTTGTCGAAAACGGGTAAAGGCGCATTGAGTGGATAGTGCAGGAAAAATGGCCAACCAAATGGCAGCCAAGCTAGGCCAAGGAGGGATACACAGTTCCTTCGGGGTGGCATTTACCCAGTTTATATAAGGGGAAGACTGGGGACACCTGGGGAAAACCAAGAGAACGGCCGCCCCTCTTTGAATACAATCAAAGCGATCACTTGCCAGCCCTGCCAAAAGTGACACTTACCATAAGGCACCCTGACAAAGGCCACGGCAAACAGGCTTCCCTATATATGGTCTGTCAAAAATCACCCAAGCAGCAAATCCAATCAACATTGGCCCAGCGTGTGATGATTAAAACACCCCAAAAGGCCTATAGCGTTTGCAGAGGGCCCTGGCAACCAGTTAAGCAGTTTGCAGTTAATTGAGCACGCCGGCTAAACGGCACACCAAGGATCAGGCCCCCAAGGCCTTCGGGATTAGCAACTGACAACTCCACATAACCGCCCTTGGAGGTCCATGAAAAGATGTGGTGGTTATACCCCCTGCGCAAAGCGCTTAGCTTTTGCTGCTTAGCGGAAACCATCACACATTCTAGTAAAGATCCAACCAAATCGTAGCTTAGCGTTCAGCTTATTCTAAAAATCTCAAGATCTAACCAAACTGGCCTCCCTGAGCAGAAGGCTGACCGGAAGGTACATATCAAAACACATGTATTGATTCTGGCTCCCAATATTCGCCAACCTTCCAACATATAGCTGACAGCTTCACCTAGTATGTTCTGAAGAGACCCCTCTACGGCAGCCTTCGGCCACCGGCGCCTGGATTGCTGCTTGGTGAGCAGCGAGCCATAGGCCTCCCGGTACAAGGCCACCGCTTCCTTGGCGTGGTAGGATTCCCAAGCCCAAGGCGGGAAGGAAGGAAGGAAGGAAGGAAGGAAGGAAGGAAGGAAGGAAGGAAGGCGACATGAAAAAACAGGGAACACACAAACAAGATGAACAAACAAACAACCAACCGATCAACCAAACAAGCAGGCAAACAAACCACACCAAATTAACAAACAAACAAACAAACAAACAACCAGAATCAGCAATCAAACAACTTTAAACAAACAATCAAAATCAAACAAACTCAAATCAACAACGCAAACACACACACAACACAACAAAACAAAGCAACCATGCAGGCAAACAAAGAAACCATGAAAAGACATACACAGACACATGAACGCACAGAGATCCAAAGCTCCAGACTACAAACACATGGTTCCCTTCTTTATCACGACGCCCGTGTTAGGCGAAAAGCACGGGCGGTTCTTCGCAGCTCTCACTGAAAATGAACAGAACCCCAAAACCAGAAGTTCGGCAGGGCTGCAAGAGGAATCGTAGACTAGTTTGGGGGCAATTGGTTGTCTCTAAACAGAGCGCAAGCCCCAAGGTTGGACAAGATGCAACTTGGCATGAGTTTGAGACAACAGAGAGAAAGAGACAGAGAGAGAGAGAGAGAGAATCAGACAGAAAAACGGTTAAACACGAAAGGACGAAGGACGAACAGCCATAACAACCAGAAAAAGACAGACAGAGCGAGAGTGAGAGAGACAAATAAAGAAATAAATAAAAAAGAAAGAAAGAAACAAATAAAGAGGGCAAGACAAACAAAGAAAAAACAAACACAACAAAACATAAATCAACATAACTAAATAAATGCTGTTTTTTCTATAAGAACGAGAGGAACAATTAAAAAAGGCAACAGAAAAAAGAAAGAACTACAAATTAACATGAACCAATAAAGAAAAACAACAGGAAAAAAGAAGGACTGACACAGCGTCGCGTGACACTCTGAGATTGGAATTTCGGACCTGAGCTCCCGGCATCCTCGCGACCCACCTGGTGGAGCGGCGAAGCCAAACATCCATAACTCGACATAAACAAACAGTCACAACAAAGTCCACTGAAGATAGTCATTTTGTTGCTAGCCCTAGATAGCCACAATGGCCGTAGCTAAACCAAGGTTTGGGCCAAGTTTCCGAAGCTGGCTGCTAGCACGAACAACCTCTGGTACTGCTAGGCGCCAAAACCAAACACGTTTTGGGATGGGACCGCGGGCCCCAACTCCGCAGTCTGCTTCCACTTGCACAAGCATCCTGAAACCGCCGGAGCCCATTGACAAAATTGACCGTGGATCTGAGCACATGGGTCCAAACCTCTGGAAAGGCCCCTCTGGAAATCCATAGGAGTGCCCACGATGTGGCGTCCTAGTTTGTCACAAGTCCTTGCACAAGGACAGGACCCAATATCAATATGCCCTTGTTTTGGCAATCGTACTCAGGTTAGTTGTGAGGCATAGGAATCCATGAAGGGTACCAGGTATACTTGCAGGTTGCCCGAAACTCACCAAACCATCGCAAGGCTGTTTCTGGGATGGGTCCTGAATTGGCAGCCATGATCAGTTAACACACTTATGTCAGGGGTACAAAATGGTATTGACTGCCCACTGTTTCCTTGTAGGGCTGCATACCTGGGGGTTCGATCCACAAAATGTAGCTTAAAAGGGGGCCATGGATCCACGAAAACCGTTGGATGCATCACCTACTTTGCTTCATTGGATATTGTGAAAGTTGGCCGCTGGATCTCGGGTGTTGTTTCCACCTTGGGACATCACAAGCAGTTTGGACAGACTTAGATCCCACGCAAACAATGCACCTTATGCTAGGGACAAAGGGCAAATGGCCAAAGTGCTATCTAAGTCTGGTACTGACCGTGACAATACCCTGTTTTGGACATCCAACTTGGAACAGCTCATCCAAATGCACAGCTTCGCCAGTGCGTTTGTCCTTCAAGCATTTGCCATAGCGGTCCGTGCACTCTTAGTCTTTTGCCATTCCTTCTGTGCGCGTGTGGAATATCTCAAGCGGGTTCCAAAGAAGGCATGCCGCAATACGTGTTCTGGCGCTCACGAGTCTCCTCAAGAGCGCCCCACTTTGCCTGACCCAAACCCGGCAAGTCGATGTTCCACGTGCCGGTGACAAACTAACAAGTCCGCCATGTGCTCCACACATGCCATGGGATGCTGGACCCGACGGGTGCTTCTTGGCTATACTGCTTTCTGTGCCTCGGCCGGACGGACAGGACCCCCACAGTTCGTTCATATCCGTACGCGCTGCAAATAACAAAGCATGAATAAGGAAGAGGATGTCAAGACACAAACGTTTTGCGGTTGGAAGAACCATGTCCTTCCAATAATCCTCCAGGATTTGCTCTTGGGACCTTCTTAAGGGCACTTCAGGGTTGCTGGAACATTTCTGGCGGGTTGGCGCCAAAATGTCTCGCCTTAGCGAAACTAGAGCCAGGCAAAACATGTTTTCCCTTCAAGGCAAATAATGTCCCAACACGCAAATAAAACACAGTTGCCCATGAACCAACCAAACGAAAGGGAAAACGGCGCCGCTACTCGGGGCAGTCTTGCAGGCAATGAACCTTTTCAGCCTTCAACTAGAAGTGAAGGCTTGGCTGACATCACCTTTGCTCGGGCCGAATTGATTCGAAACCGAATCGAAATCGCCCAGGAGAAGGGTTGCAACATTTGGAGACAAGCCCAGTTTCCTCGTTCTGAGCTACTCATCATATCCATCACGCTCTGGTGAAATCCCTTGGACTAAGGGAATCACTTAAAACATATTGAAAATCAAATACTGGCAACAAATGTATCTCTCTAAATCAATAAATCGCTTTGTCTTTTAGGAGGAAACCACCCGCGGGGTTCATCCGGGGGCATGGTGCTTCACCATCCTGGAGTAAACAAGGGAGCAGGAAAGAGAAGATTCCAGCATCCATGCCACCTAAGTAGACTTTGGGGACTTCATACTCCGCTTCCTACTACTTGCGCTTGGCAGCCAATCGAACCGGACTTCCCCAACTGCCTCGCACATGGCGGCAATTGCCGGCAGCATCATATCCGGGCCGATGAAGCCTGGATTCCGCTCCTTCCGGGGAGGTAGATATCAACCCCTCACTCAAGTCATAGGTATTCCCACAGTAAGAACAAGGCTCTTCACATATATTCTGACATAAGTCAGTAGCTTGAGTACTCCGAATGACATGTGTTCCATAAGACGAAGCGGGCCATCAACTACACACATATCCTGCCTCTGCGTTAAAAAGCCCTCGTCGCACTTTGTGCATGCAGTCCTTTGTTCATTGCATTCAGAACAATGCTCTGTGGGCATAGCCTCAATGTAGTTAGCAAGTGCTATTGATGTTGTTGTAGCCTGAGCCTGGCATCAATCCTCTTGCCGCTTCGGCGAAAACATTTAACGTGTGAAGAACCTTCCAGTGGATTGGCAGGACATCCTCTTGTTTATGACTAGAACTGTGCAGACCCAAAACGTAACTCAAGTTCGGAAACCCAGGGAATGCAACAGGTCCCCACACCCAGAATTTACCTCAAACCACATGAAAAACCTCCCGGCTCGGATCTCAAATTCTCCTGCACCTCCGCGTAGAGTCGCAGGACCTGGCAAAGAAATTGAGGAAATTGCGCACGGTTTGTGGTGCTTGGGGGGGTCTATGTTTTTCTTAAGAATGAAACAACCTGCCTCGAGTGAGTGAAATAATTGCCTTGTTGTGTTTGTGCTTGCTTTGTTTGCTGTGTGTGTGTGTTTGTTTGTTTGCTTTGTGTGTGGATGTGTGTGGTCTAAATGCTGTGCCCACTTTTCCTCTTTGGGTGCGTCTTTTGATTTCAGATCTTGTGTTTGCCTTTGATATGAAGCCTTTACTTGAACCTGCCTTTAGTGAAACTCGGGCCCCAAGTCCGGGCAGTATATAAACACTTGTTTCCGAGGGCCTTCTAAGGACAGACTTGAGAGGTTCAAACAGGGCCCAAGCATTTTGTAGCAAGGTACTTGGGGTTCGCAAAATGGTTGAAAAAGCAAGCGGCAAATGTAGATGACCCAAAAACCCAAAAAGTCAGGGACTAAGAACGGCAAACCGCTTATTTGTCGGTTTTAACAGGTAAACCTTCAAGCTTTTCCAAATTCAAGCGTGGAAGCTTGGGGGAACTGATGCCTGGGGAGACCAAATTTATCAAAGCGTAGGGTTAATTAATGTTAACCCCGGATTCATAAACCCCTGGTTGATTAATAGGGGGGTGTCCCCTTTTAGTGGGGATTCATCACTTGGGAGGGAACACCCCCCTAATAGTGGGACGGGTGTATTAATCCTGGGTCAACATTACCCTTCCCCATGCTTTTTCCGCTGGGCATCAGAACCATGTAATTATGCAGTCCATTGACTGGCGCGATGTCCCCTTGCATACATCGCCTCTTGTGGGGATCCGAACAACTCGTCTGAAAACCACAGACGCTGCGTGGCCGCCTCTGTGCTCTTGGATCGGGTCATAAACCCAGTAAACCCCATCTAAACGCATTCATAACTGAAGCTTTGCTTGAAACAGGCTTCACGCCAGCTACAAGCAAAGCGGAAGGTGGTCCTAGCCATTTGCCCTTTTTAGGAAGAAAGCCCTGAGACTTGACAACAAAAAACAACCAATCACCTCAGGTTGCAGCACTAGATCCTTTGTGAGAAAAATAAGCTTTACTGAACAACAGACCACACAAGCTCAACCCTTTGACATGGTTGCACAAAAGCCGCCCCAATGCCTTGAAAACGTGACTTGCCAAACGGGCCCGCTCGGACCCTTCGAGGCCTCCTCCCATTGCCGCGCCCTTGCGCAGGCAACAAGCACGGTGAGGTAGGCGATGCGGTCCTCGCTGATCGACACCGAGTGCGTTGCGAAAAAAAATAGTAATTGCCGGTTTCATCGGTGAATATATCTCATTGAACACCGAATAAGGTGATTGAACACCCGGAATTGCCATCCAAGAGAGTTTGCGACAGGAACATAATGGTTGAAAGCTGGCTTGCATGCAAAGGGCTCTGGAGGGCTTATGAAGGGCTGGGCGAGGCTTTCTCCAGGGATAGGCCCAAAACCAGCGGAACAAATTCAGCAAACAGGACTTTGGCCGGGCCAACAAAAACTGTACCCACTAGACCGCACGTTACAAAAGCAGAAAACCTTGGACCGTAACTGGGTCCTCTTGGTGTCCTTCCTTATAGGGGACTCTTGCTTCCCACGCAACGAGTCAACAAGAATTTTGAAGGGGCCCGGCCCCAAGAAGACAAACCCAGCTCGGCCGGGCAGGTTCGAGGATGTCCCGGTCAGGACATACTTTTCTTGGTAGGAATGGGGATGGGCCCCTACAAAACGGGGATTTAGACAACCAACATTGCCACGTCCTGTTCTGGTTCTGGAAGAATACCGGAGTTCACTATAGGACATCCTCAAAATTACCCCCTTAAAGGTGGTTTCAACAAGTTAACCTCCGCAAGGTTCTCAAAAGAGAACCCGCAAACCGCTGAATCAGTTCTGGGCCCAAGGCGTGGACAAAGTTGGCTTTTTGACTTGGCAACCTTTATCAGGTTAGTTTCACCCTTGCCATGCATTGGCTGAATGAGCCGTCATGGGGGCATGGCGATTGGTTGTTTCCGGGTTATCTGCTTGTGTGTGGGAAGTTGGGTTCAACCCCAACCTCAACTTGTCAACCCAAACCCAACTCCCCCAGCAGAAAGAACGCCGCAGCCCTTCGACCCTCGACCCTTCGGCCCTTCGGGTCGGTCCAGGTCGGTGCCGTCGCGGTCCATGGTCCCCAGCAGCTTCAGCGCCACATCCCACTTCCCCAGCTGCACGCAGGCCTGGCACAGCGAGTAGTCCAAAAGGCCCTGAGACCTGCTGGAAACAAATGGCTTTCCGAATTCAACCTACAATAGGTCATCGACCTTTTGAGGGCCATTTTGGAATTGGACAAGTCGTTCTTCCAAAGTCACCTGGGCTCCTTGAAAATTGCAAGACATACACATCCCATGTTGATCCTGGATAGAGGTGACCCGGGAGCGGAAAATCATATGGGATAAATTATCCGGCTGAACATGCTGCAAACAACGAAAAGCAAACTTGCTTGGATCAGAATAAATAGAGGATCTGAAAAAAATGGATCAGAGTCTGAGACCAAAACAAAACGGGTTCAGAGCAAACGGCCAAACAAAGTGTGGACAATAACAAATGCAAACCTTCCAAAGCAAACGGACCCCTCGAAATTAAGGAAACCACGTATGAATTGTGGCTTCCTCCTAAACCACCCCAGCCCAAAGGACCCCCACCACGGGGAACCTTGGGCGTTCCTCAATCGGGTACAGTGCAGAAGGAGAACCAAACATATTTGCCAAAACTGGATCATATACCCCCAACTCCCCCAAGCAAACATGTCCAGCGCCAAGCAAAATGCAAAACAACACACTCTACCCCCCGCCCCCGCCCCCCAAGGGAAAAACAAGTGCACCGAACAGTTGAGACGAGCTCCCTTTAAAACCAAAAACGCCAAGTGAAGAGAAGCTCAAGCAATTGGGGTGAGACACTGGTGGAATGGAGTGAGTAAATAACCATTACGCAAATATGGTAGGTACTTGGAGCCATATCGACCCGCTTAGGGATCACCGAGTAGAGGACCTCTCCCTCATGGGTGAGCTTGCTGGCTCGTAAAGTGAGCTTGCCAGGGTATTCACAAGCCCCTGGTTTCGATCAAGCAGATGGGGGGTGCAACCATTTAGTGATCGGCCAAGGGCCGCCCCTATGTGTTGCGAGACATGCTTTCTACATGTATACAGTATATACAACTCTGATTGGATATAGTTTAGGGCTATTCAAAAGCTGGAGCGACATGTCTAATCCTTCTCGGGTTCTCCCATAACTTGACCCATAACCCGCAACATCCCGCAACCCATTGTACTTTAACAAGCACATGGACTGGCCAAAAAGGTCCAAACCCTTCCTGTTCGCCACTAAACCGGTCTTCCCCAAAAGTCCAAAGTCCATGGACTCAGCGAGCGGGCCAATGAATTCTGATTTCCTCCGAATCCGTCGCCTTGAGCACGGCGTTGCAGGTCATGGAGTGGGGGTTGAGGTTCCGCCCGGCCATGGCAGTGGCCAGGGCCAGGATGCCACGCCACCGCCCGGCCTCCGAACCGCACGGGAGCGCATGGGACCCAACCCCTAAGACCTCACCACTAGAAAGCCAGGGGGAGACGGGAGGCTTGGACACGGGAAAAAGCCACGAGGGGCTGAACATGGTCCTCACATTAGGACAATCGCCTGTGTGAGGGAAACACGCTCTTTTCTGGGACTTTATTTTAATGGCGACGGATAGTGGAAGAAGCCCCAGATCTTTAGAGATTCTATTGCCCGGGCCTGCATGGAATGACCGCAAAATTGAGTGGCCGGGGGGGGGGGGGGGACCTGGCCACTTTCAGAGGATGATGTCCACCAGCCGTTGTTAGTTCGCCGTTGTTCGTGCGGTTTGGTTCATAGTCCAAGCTCCTGTGTGCCGCGCCATGGTCATGGACCCCTTTATCGGAATCCTTTGTTGGTTTCATTGGTTGTCCAAAGCCCCCTGAACATCAGCATGCTCAGTCAAGAGGTGTCTTGACCGTGCATGTGTGAACCCCTTGTGTCGCAAGGCGTTCGTAAGGCTCCCTTTTCGCGCAGCCCCAAGGTTCCCTCTCGTTTAACCAACTTGGGCCCACCTCACTACTCCTTGTGTATGAGCGGCTGGGGGCCGCAAAGTATCCTCAAGGCACATCACCTTCGCGTGACTGGTATGGTAATGAAAAAGTTCACTGCTAAGGTTCCCGGCGCCGTTGCACGCATTCTTTTTGAGATGCACTCAAATCGCAAGGCATTGAGATACTAAGATGTTTCCTGCTAATTACCTTTGATGGAGAATGGGGAGGTCAAATCCCAAGCCGCCCGCAATAAAACAAGCGCAAGCAGGGGCAAGGAGGCACCGGGGAGGCCAACTATCTCAAGCTTTACTGGTCATATAGCGTTTTCTTACATGCAACAGGAGGCTCGCTATCAGATTGTGAAGGGAACTTTCAGAAAACTCCCAGACGGGTAAGTCCTTACAAGCGCCTGGTCATGGTACCCGGAGTATATAAGAGGCTCGTAGGAGGGGCAACTGGGGGGGAAGGACCTCAATTGTCAAATTTCCAGAAAAATCGGGCCACATCGGGCCAGGTTTGGCTTAGGCTTCTCCAAACCCGCCTTCTCGCACACTGAAATGGCCTGATCGAAGTGCACCTACGTGGTGATTCGGTGAGTTGGCCGCCCTCACTCCCCCATGGCCAGGGTTCTAAGAAACCACATGCTTCTACAGAAAATGATTGGGTTGGTTGATGTTTGGCCAACTTCCCGTAAACAATCCTACTGTGGATGGACGAAATCCTCCACCACCTAAGAAGCCCTGGAATGATGATTCCCCTGTAAATACCCATGAAAAATGGTTTCTCATGGTTTCCAAGTGGTGCAGGATTTCGTCCATCCACAGCATGGCTGGTTTGTATGAGCGGTACTTGGCCCAGTGGCTTGGCTATAATTATGGCCACCCTTCGATCCGACACGGAGCCTGACTGGGAGGCTCCATGTTAGCGGACGGGAGGGAAGAAACAGATAAAACCCCAACCTTCCGGAGAGAGGGCGGGCACAATTTCCGTTAAACCCAGGGCTGTGGGGAATGACCACTTCTGTGATACAATAGCAAGGGCTTCCCAAAGACTGATTTGATCATAGAAATGGGGATTCCCTTGTATCACAGAAGTGGGGATAAGCCCCTTTATCACCCTGGTTAAACCGGTCTTCCCAAAAGGTAGAAGGTTAGGAAAGTCGGGATTTGGGTGACTGAAGCATCCGGTGTCTTGCCAAACCTCTTGATACCAAGCTAAACTTACAGTTCGGGACCCTTTACCAGTCATACGTCTCGATGGCTTACTTGCAGAACCAACAGGGGAACACAGTTGACCACCTATCACCCATGCCGCAGGCAAGTGAATAATGGCACTTGTGTAACAAAACAAGCAACCAAGTTGGAGAGGCGGCCTTGTTTCACCAAATTTATTCTTGGGAATAAAGAGCGTGACATCAACAGGCGGGGCATCCAACCTGTTGTGCGGAGGGGTAGTGATATTGGAAATTAATCCTGGTATGTGTGTGTCTTGTTTGAGGGCACTCTGTTCTTCTTGTTTTCAGACGTTTTGAGTGAAGGCAAAGGCAAATGGGGTTCTTCATAAAATAGTAGCCCCCAAAAACAGCCCATATCTTCCTGGGTGGGCAGAAGCTACTCACGCACCTTGGAGGGAACCAAGTGGCTACTGCAGCTATTGCAAAGTGGATAAATCAGTCGGCAGATTGCGCGACGTTCCCCCTTCAACTCTCTTGGATCGGCCGAGTCCAACAGAAAACGTTTGAACACAGCGGCTGTTCTGGGTTAACCCTAAATGGGCTCCAACAAATGGGTGCGCAAATGTTGACGTATCTGTCCTTGACACTACACCCCTTATAGAGTCCCCAACCGTATCCCGTGCGTAAACTTATAGCATGGTGGCTATCCTCCATTTGCATAACAATGGTGTTTGTTTTCCCTATTGCTGGAAACATGTCTATTATAATTATGTTCCAGGAGGCAAAAGTAAATGGTGGCTATAAGAAGTCCCTCGTTTCCAGTTTACAGTTTCCACCGGAATGGCAAGCCATATGTGCTGGCCGTTGACAGTCACCAAACACCCCATGTCTCGAGATTGGTAGCATGCAGCATGCCGCTTGGTTCGGACCACTGTTGAACTCAAGGGATCCTCATCGTGTTAGAATGAGCGGCTTCCAGCTTGCCCCAAAGGGTGATTCCTTCCATCCTCTGCAGGGATCCTCTTCAGAAAACGGATGAGAATCTAAGAAGGATCGCCGGCTTCTGCACAACCAGGGGTCAACAGAATAGGAATAAATTGTTGTGGCAAAAACTCAGGTGACATCAAGCAACGTCCTTGTCCAATAGAATATTCAGAATGTTCAGGTTCTGCTCTCCATCCTACTCACTCCTCACATCTCATTTGCCATGGCCTACTTTTGAGCCCCACTGCACCATCCTATTCGTGAATCGAACGTCGCATCTCCGGCCTGCGACAACTTCACACTGCTGTCATCCACCAGGCTCTGAAACACCTCCAGGCCCTGCGCGCGTGGTTGAGGCGAAGTAACAAGCACCCTGTGGAGCCCATCTTTACTTAGCTGGGCTAGGTGATGTTAAGGGGAAGCCCTGTTGGAGAGTAGAACAAAAGCAATGGAGCTATGCAAAAGGACCCTTCGTTCAGGGCTGGGGGCCTTTTTGGGATTTTGGGGAGGCCTCGTGCACCTGCAGCAGGATTGCGGGAGCGCACGGGTGGAATCCACTGAGCAACCGGGAAGCCCAAGCCCTACGCCTTGCCACTGACTTTTTTGTCCATGCAACCAAGGGAGTTTCCCAAATGGGCCCGGTGTCCTTTGGATTGCCATTGACTCCGACCTGCAAAGGCACCAACTCCACACATGACGGTCATGGTTTTTCTTTTTGAAGGTACACCTCTTCGGCAGCTTTTCAGGGAAGCTAAGAGTACAAGAAGCATGTGAGCCATGACCAAGGCTCCCTTTGTACGTCATGGTTCCTTAACGTGCGTGTCTGAGCATCTCAACCACGCTTTTGCAAAAGGACACTTTGACGATTGCCCAAATATGCCCATGGGAACCCCTCCAGCATGAAAAGACAAGAGGGTTTGTTTGGAAGACCATGCTCTTGAGCCCTTTGTCCACCTCTATGTTGGTTGAGAACTGTTGGCGTCCCGTGATTTCTCTCCAAACCAGCTTGAAAAGGTTAAACATCAAACGCCAAAGCAGCCTTGAACCAACCTGTCCTACTAATACGGGGCGTCCTCAATTTGATGATTCCCCACTAAAAGGGGACACCCCCTATTGATAACCAGGGGCTAAAAAAAACAAAACGAATTCCCATCTGCGTCATCCCGGATGCCTCGCCTTGTCCTGGTCTCTCTTCTGACCCTCCTCACCGAAGAGCGCCCGAAGCAGCGCGCAAAGGTGAGGCTCTTGAGGAGAGATGCCTCGATTGGCGAAGTGTTGCCCCGGCTCCGACTCACGAAAAGATACAAGGAAATGGTCAGAAGGCTAAACTGAGATAGAAGGAGTGAAAAGGTGAACGTACTAACAGCTACACGGTTCAAGAAAAATGGTTGGTCTTGAAAAGGCAGCAGAAATATGGTGACATAGTGGAAATGGTGGGTGAAGAGAGACATAGAATAACAATGATTTGTGAAAAGACCTTGCTCAAATTATCAGAACAGCTTTTTGCAAGTTGAGGAGAAAAAGGAAGAAACCCGAAGCGGTTGGTTGAGTCTGACAATTCGTCTTCTTTCTGTGCTTCCTGTCCAAACTCGGCCGTGCGAACGAAA
This sequence comes from Effrenium voratum, assembly GCA_963377175.1. Lineage (NCBI taxonomy): Eukaryota > Dinophyceae > Suessiales > Symbiodiniaceae > Effrenium > Effrenium voratum. The sequence continues at coordinate 590,485 of CAUJNA010003360.1, forward strand.
GGAGCAACTCATAGGGCCCTTCTCAGGCCTGGGGCCCTTGAAAAGCATAGGCAGCTCCTTCAACGCAACCCCCAGATCCAATAAGCTCTTTCAAAAGCAGTTTGGCCGCTCTGTTCCAATAATTAAGCCAGGTACACACCACTGGGCCAACTGCACGTTGTATCTAAGTTTCTCCTTTTCCAGGAAATCAGAAAACAGGCTTTTTAGCAACGAAGCCTTTGCCCACTTTCTATCAAAGGTTCGCAAGGAAACTTCTTAAGGCTTCTGAGCACCTTTCCAGGGGTCGGGGGGCCCGATTTTGTCTCGCCGTACTTCTGATCATGATTTTAAGAACACGTCGCACCAAGCAATGTGTTGTTATGCTCTGACACTGTTCCATGTTTAGTCCGCCCCCCCCCAAAAAAAACAATATGTTTGGAGGAGACCCCAGATGTAGAGTAGAGCGTAATGCTGACCCAAATCCTCAATAAGGGGGAAATCCCCCTGAAAGAAAGGAATCCCCCCTAAAGAGGGACCCCTTTTGCAAAAAGGTGGGGCGGCCAAAATTTACCAGGGGTCGACATATTTGGATAACTCCAACACATTTAGAAAAACATGAAAACCATATTTTGAGAAGACGGTTGGAGGGGGTCGACATGCCCTCAAACGTTGGCCTGTTGGCCCCCCAAACCCAACTCAAACGACGCAAGGCACCGTTCTCGCGCATCTCAAAGTAGAGCTCCAGGCACCGCTGGTGGTGCGGTGAGTAGGACAAGCCTCGACGCCAGCGCGCCCAAGTTCTTGCAATAATTGGGACCCCCCAGAAATGGCATCGGTTTTCGGTTTGGTATCCCTAAAAACCAAATCTCAAAAGGGGATTCCTTGAAGCTTGTCCTTTTGGCTTTCTTAAACAAAATCCCACCTACACCCCATTGGTGATTGGTTTCAAATTGCCTGCGTTCCACCCTACTATCAATACCACTCTTTAGCATGCAACGTCAACACCACCAACGAAGAATACGTATTTACGGTGGAAAACCTGGTTCTTGCAAAAATATGAACAGTTCCACTAACCTAGATGTGTGTGTGTGTGTCTCAAAAATGGAGAAGTACATATGAGTACCCCGCAATGGATGCATGCTTGCTTCCTTGAAAACAATCCCAAAGCGGGTTGGTGAAAAAAGTACTTCACGGTTGATTCTAATGGCATATCATACCACTGCTCTCACCCACTTGTTTAGGGCATGGGGCCGATCCTGAACGGATTTACTATGGAAAACCAGACTCTGGTTCTGCTAACAGCAGTGCCCCACAAATCAGTGGAGTTTCCTTGTGGATTTCCTTTCAAACCGTAAAAAGGTACCCTCAAAAACACAAACATGTAGGCTGCACAGAAACCCCAATTAAACGATGTAGAAACACCTACGACAACGGCCAGCAGGAGTTTTCGGCACATTTCCGCACTGCTCACTTGGCCAAGCTGGGTGGCTAGCCTGGTGGCTTCTCACCCGCTAAGAACAGGGTGAAATCCTCGTAGGCGTCTACGTGATTTGCTAACTTGGCCGAGCACCCAGGGGTAGTCGTGGTTTGTCAAGGGATTTGCAAAAACTATCTCACATGAAAGAACGCCGACAAGTTGTCCACACCCCTCAAGGGAAAACATCATGTTGGCGTATGTGACCCCCAAACCACGGCCCAAGGGACGTTGGCATGTCATGTGGCGTGTCTTGCCGAAGGTTGAGCTGGAGCCCATCTCGAACCACAGCGGTTCATCAAAGTAGTTCTCGGCCGAGAGTGAAGGATCCAAACCCGGCCCCAATTTACCGTTTGTCTTGAAAATCAACTGGGTCCCCAGTAAGTGCTTAAAGGAACTCCTAAGGATCTAACCCGACTCACCACTTGTTTTTGGAAAATATGGGGAGCGATGTGCATCGAGGTGCCATGCATCACCGTCCGGTAGCTCGACTCGTTAAGCTTCACCTTGTCCTCCTGCCAAACCGTCGGGGGTGGGCCGCTCTCCCCTGCCCCGGCGAACGCAGAATTTTGCTCGGGGGCGGGTTCCTGTTGATTCCCTCTTAAACCGTCGACCCAAGCCCCCAAAAAACACACACAGAGAGCCATGCGCGGGTTTCCGCATTCACAGGAAAGTGCATCGTGTCTTTCAAACTCAATACGTCATCCATGAATAAGCGACTAAGGGGCATTGAACAACGGATGCACAATTCATGCGTCCTGAGCTCAAAGTAACCCCCCCGAAAGAAGCATTCTCGCGAGCTCAATGGGAGACTGATCCTATGGTTGCCAAGGCCCCCTACACAAAGGAAATCCCTCAACATCTCCTCAACATGGATTTCAAGCGTGAGTGTGCCTTTGTTTAGATGGAACCAAAAGGAACGCCTGCTCAGAAGGTTCCGTCTCCGATTTTGAGATAACTCGGCATGACCCGCTGCCAAGAAAAGAATGCAACTTGACCAAGACATGCAGAAATGAGTCAATGAGTCATCCCCCAAACGGTCCTTGGGCCATGCACAGGTATGATCAACCTCAAACCCAGCCATGAGCCCGTTGGTCACTAGACAGCTCGTGTTCACTGGACTCAGTCGCCCTTGCCCAGTCTTGTGCTAAACAACGAATTCAGACTTGTGTGACGATTCCCCCACCAACACGCAACAAGCTAGTCCTTGCATGCGAGAGGCTGTCTAGAATAACCCAGGGCTGTTGCTCGCACGGTGGATGTTGGGTTGTTTGCTGACTCATGTCGGTCCGAAAAGTAGAAAGTCAAGGTAAGTTCATGTTCAAACTGAAGGACTAAAAAAAACAAGACGCAGTGCATCTCCTTCATCTGGTCCAGCAGGTGAATGATGTTCTCCTGGGCATCATTGCCATTGTCCCCAGCCCAGTCCTTTTCGGAGAAATAGACAGGTCGCTTTGGGGCAGTCTTCGTTGTGCCAGCCCTGAAACAAACTCTCATCTATATCTCCCCTATTTAACTCTATTTCTACACCCAACCAGTGGAAAAAGACGGCGTTTGTCCCAAAAGCCGGGTTGCTCGCAAGTCCGCGAAGCGGTGGAAATTCATCCTGAGCCTGCTAGCTCGGTCGTCCCTGTGACGTCTAGCCCTCCAGACCGCGGTTACAAAAGGAGACTTCGTCTGTTTTTTTGCTCCGAAACCCTCCAGATCCTGGCACAGGGGTAGAAGGGCCCTAGGCGGAAACCAAACCAAACCAAATCAGCCGCGTCCTTATGCCTTTAAGCTGAGGCGGCAGGCGCTCAAGCCTGAGGCTCCGCGCCCATTGTTTCCGGCTCTTGCAGGCGCCCAGGGCAAAGTCGTAGGTATGCCTTGCGAGGGTCTGGCGAAGAGAAATGAATGCTCATCCCCTTTGGGTGTCCTGTTGGGAATAAAATTTCTGGGCCACTTAGCATCCAAATCAACAAAATCCCTGTGCAGTTTTTTGGTCAACCCAGCATCCTGCTTCTTGGTATCCTGCGAGCCTCAAAGCGGGGGGTGGAAAAGCAGGTCCATCAGCAATTTCAGGGGACAAGCAGGGTTGAAGTAGGGCTGCCTCCTCAGATTAGGGGGACACTGTATCTTAGTTGAAACCATTTGGTAAATCACCTCGCTCAAACCACTCCAATCACAAAGAGGCCCAGGCTTCGAACCGCTACCCAAACCACCACCCCCACAACCATTAGGGTTCCCAAGTCATCCCTGTAACATCAGTCCATCAACAAGAAGCTGACTGAAAACCGGTTGATCCCACCTACCTGGCGCCTAATGCGTCCAATGGCTTGTAAAAAGGCTTTTGGACTGGCACCCAAAAACAGTGCCTGACTCCCAAAAAGGCAAACACACAAGGCGTTCAATGTTTGGTATGTTGTCATGTTGCAGCGCCCACCTAGAAAGTAACGGAACTCCAAAGCAACAAAAGGAAAAAGAACCAGTGAAATCCTACCCAAGGGGTTCAGGCCAAGCCATGTCGATCCTGGGCATGCAACACAAAACGCTCATGCCAAGAGTAATGAAGACTTGGCGCTGCTGTGCCAGCCAAGCTGACAGCCATGGAAATTATCAGAGAGCAAAGCAAGCCGCTCGCTTCAGCGGATTGGCAGCCACAAGCATATCTCAGCAACGTGCCACGTTGCTGCAGAACTGCTTTTCGGGGTCCTTGGAAAATGAAACCGAAGGGACACCCACTTTGCGGGGTTCCCTTATTCTCATTCCTGCTGCTTTTCACTCCAGCAGGTTAGCACTATGACTCAATTGGCGGCCGGCGCGGCGGCTTCCTAAACAACGGGGCGTTCATCAGCAGAAACGCAGGGGGTAGCATTGTTCACTTCCTTGAGCCATTGGGGAAACTCACTTTCATTTGGCCACCGAAACGTGATGCTCCACAAAGAAAGCAAAAGGACGTCTAAACAAGCCACGGCTTTGCGCCGAGTTCTGTCCAGGGCGATGCCGTTCTTTGGCAGCGCACTGCTAAAAACGGCTGAACCGATTTGACAAGCCAACCAACAATCTTGCCGTTGACTACCCATTCTCTTCAGCCGTGCTTTCTTCTGGAATCGCGATGGGGATCCGTGAGTCCTTCGCACAAGATATCAAAGTCAAACAACCCCAAGAAGAATTACGACATGGGTACGCCTCTTTGTTGTGCTTCTAAAAGGAAGCCAGCGCTGCGTCCCAAAAAGACACTCAGTCCCACATGTGGGCGTGTGCGGTCGAGGCGCTGGTCGGGCGTGAGGCGCTCGGCGCGCAGAGCGTTCAGAAGCCGCAGCGCCTGGTCCGTGGACCTGCGGGTTTTCTCGCGGGGACGAAGCTCCTCCGTGGCAAGGAATATTTAAGGAGATGTTTGGTTGAGGTCTAGGGTTTTTCGGCTTTTTAGGGTGGTATAGGGTCGGCTTCTAGTCTTTGGGTCACAGGTCCTCATTGCGTTCTGGGGCCCATGCCCGTTCTTTCAGAAATCACAAGGCATCGATCCCTACTTGAGAGAGGGGTCGACGAAAGCTAGCAACCCGCGCACAGCTATATCCACCATAAAGGAACGGCAGCAGTCCGCCACGTGATAGCAGCCCGGACAAAGCCTCATTTTTTCTTGCGCGGGTTAAGGCGCCATGGAAGCCAGAATGGGTTGCTTAGTTTGGCGCTGTTCGGGTGCTTGTATTGCTGTTTCGGGCTGTTCTGGGTGCTTGGTGGCGTGCTCTTCCCGGAGCTTGGTGTCGTGCTGCTCTGTGCTGGCGCCTGCTTGGTTCCTGTGGCGCTGTTCCGGGTGCTTGTTGCGGTGTCGTGCTTGGTGTTGTGCTGTTTTGGGTGTTCCGGGTGCTTGGTGTAGTGCTGTTCCGGGTGCTTGGTATAGAGCTGTTGCGGGTGCCTGGTGGTAGTGCTGGTGCTTGGTGTCGTGCTTTTCCGGGCGCTTGGTAGTGCTGTTGCTCGTGCTGTCCCGGGTGTTTGGTGTAGTGCTGTTCCGCCTGGTGTAGGGCTGTTCCGGTGCTTGGTGTAGTGTCGGGTGTGGCCCTGCTGTGACTGGTGCAGTGCTGTCCGGACCTTGTCCGGTGCTGAAACGTCTTCGTGTAGATGCTCTTGTCCATCACCAGGCTCTTAGTGCTTACCGTTGGCCGACCGCATTGCCCAGGCGCGCCACTTGGAGATCATTTCATCTTGCTCCACTTCCTCACCTTCCATCTCAGCGACCGCTTCTTCATGCTTCTTCCGCCTCTGGCTTGCCAAGCACCCGTAACCGCAAACCCGCAGCACACTCTCAAACAGTGCCTGGTGTAGTGGCACTCAGGGTGCTTGGCCACACTACACCAAGCCCTGGAACTACACCACGTGCCCACAGCAAGCACCCAGAACAGCCTGACGCAGCGCTACACCAAACACAAGCACCTTGACCTGGAGCCACACACCAACCACCGGAACAGCACTGCACCGCAAAGAGCACTCACCAGGCACCTGGAACAGCACCTCACCAAGACACCAAGCACGCGGAACCGCGCTGCAAGGCACCCCGACACCAGGCACCCAGAACCGCACTACACGAAGCACCCAGAAAAGCACTGCGCCAAGTCCTGGGACAGCACGACACCGAGCACCCGGAACAGCACACCCGAAACACACCCGGAACAGCACTGCACCCGCAGCACTACACCACAAGACTACACCAGGCATCTGGAACCAGCAAGCACTTGGAACAGCACACCCGGAACAGCACCACCAAGCACCCGGAACAGCACGACACCAAGCACCTGAACAGCAACCCGGAACAGCATTAGAACAAGTACCCGGAACACCCAAAACAGCACAACACCACGCACCACACGCACCAAGCACCCGGAACAGCACCACACCAATAACCCAGAACAACAGCACGGATGCCAGGCAACTGGAACAGCACGGAGCCGCGCTGAAAGCTCCGGGAACAGCACTACACCAGGCACCCAAGCACAACACCAAGCCGGAACAGCACTGCACCAGGAACTGCACGACACCAAGCACCCTGAACAAGGCACACCACACCAAGCACCCGGAACAACACCACCCCGCACCCAGAACAGCACTACAGCACACCCAAGGCACCCAGAACAGCACTACAGCACAGCACTACGCCGCCACACCAGACGCACTGGAACCGCACTGGAACAGCACTACACCAAGCTGAGAGGACTACACCCCCACGGCACGCCCGGAAGAGCACGACACCCAGCACCCGGAACAGCACTAACACCAGGCACCCGAACTATTACTACGCCAAGCACCCCTACACAAGGCGGAACGCAGCACTACACCGAGCACGACACCGGGCGTAGTGCTGCTCCGGGTACTCAATGTAGTGTCCGGGTGCTTGGTGCGCTATTCCGCGTGTGCCTTGTGTAGCGCTGTTCCGGGCGGTTGGTGTAGCGATGGCGCAGCGCTGTTCCGGGTGCTTGGTGCAGCGCCGTTCCGGTGTTCCGGGTACTTGGTGTATGGGTGCTTGGTAGTGCTGCTCCCGCTTGTCCAGGTGCATGGCGTAGGGCCGTTCTGGCTCTTAGCACCCAGAACAGGAACAGCACTACACCAAGCAGCCGGAACAGCACGACACCAGGCACCTACACGAAGCGCCCGGCCAGGCACCTGGACAATGCCCATGCTGCGGTCGAAACTGACTCCAGAACTCCCCCGAGCCACCCCAAAACCTTATCTGGGCTGGGACCCCTTAGCTTTCAGCTGTTGGGGAAAAATCATGCGAGGATTCCTGGAGAAACCCACCGGTAATCTACCTAAGCACATATGTAAACGTATATAATCTCGGACCTGCTTGCAAGTGCGGCGCTTATTGTAGTGAGTGGTTCTCCAGGTTCAATGGTTTGTCTCAGTCGCTCAGAGGCTAAAGTTCTTAGTTGTAGGAATTCCAATTTTGCAAGCGGTTCCCAAATCATCAAATTTAAGACAAATTAGATACACAACACAAGCCCACAGGAGCCCCTGATCCGGTTTAATCTGACTGTTTCGGGGTATTCATCAGTGTCTCAGTCTTTTACTTTTAAAGGTTCACCCTGAGCTCTTCCTAGCTCGTGGAATCTGAGATCAAGTCTTGGCAATTCTAAAGTCCAACCCGCCAAAGTCCAACCCCGAGGTCCCTTTTCCTTGGTTGGCACTGTTCCAGGCTCAAAACGGGATGTGCGAGGACTTCTGACAAACTCTGGCCTGTTCTGCGCGTGAAATCTCAGGAGCTGGTTGTAGCACGACAGGTCCGGCTGTAGCTCCCGGTTCCTTCGGCCAGAAGCAATCGACCCCACCCCCCTGAAACAAACAAACCTTCCAAGGGGTGCTCCCCTGCAAGTTGATACGTGACCCAAAAGGCCGGGAATACCAAAAGGAGTTCCTCTTCAACCAAGAAGTTTCCTGGTTCCAAGCCAAAAATGGAGTACAGGGAAAAATGGAGTACAGGGATCTCCTTTGCTCCATGGAAAAAACGTTCTCAAACATTTGGGATAAGTCTAACATGCTGTTGAGCTTTTGCAAAAGTGAGGAAGGTAGGGGCTCAAGAAGCCTTGGTGCCAAATAAGGCCATAAGGTGCAGGGAATCTTTTGGGCATTGTAGGGTCGTAGGGATAATTATTGCGGGTATCCTCTTGGTCCCCTGACCATCTTTGCGAGATCAATCCGGTGGATGGAAGGATGTACACTATATATGGGTACCCATATACATACATATATATACGTATATGCTGTGACTAAATTCACTAAGATACTAAACTTGTGTTCTAGTACCCCGAAAACCACTTTCTGATTAGCTTGTTACCTCATTCTTCGAGGGCCACACTTGTCCTGCGATTGAAAAGACACCCCTGGCCATCTCACCATTCTATTTATTTGGCCCCTTGCATTGTGTACCAAAGGGGATACTAGTAGCAGGGTTGCCTATCCAGGCAAAACAATGCGGCTTCCTTGGAGACTAGGGCATCCCGCACCCATTTTTTCGGCCCGGAGAAGAAGCTTGTGTTGGAAGGTTGGCCGTGGCTAGTCTCAATCCCTGTTCATCCTTTAGGGCAAATGAGAACATGAAGTGACGGTGATGAAAAACCAAGGTCTGGAAGAGTTGTACTTAAAGATTTGGATACCGTCAAAACCGTGGACCCCGTAAACTTCACGTCCCCGTCAACCCTACATCCTTCAAAAGAAAGCCTGCAAAGTATCAAATGTAAACCTTGGTGCAGCCTTTATAAAACCATAGTCAGACTTGAGTGCCCTGGTATACAGTCTCAACTTGTGTTGTTTGCCACTAAAACGGTCTTCCCCAAAAGTATAAAGTCCAGGAACTCAGGGAGTGACTAAGGATGCCCTGAAAAGCACGATATGTTCCGTGCTACTGAATCAAACATTTTCAGAACTACTTTAGGGCTCCCCTCAGCCACTCGCAGGCAACATCCCTGGGCTGAGGCTCCATTGCGGGAAGATGTCCAGGCTTGACGGAGCGGACCAAAACTAGAAAGTGGCCGTGGGGGTGGCCCAAGCACCGAATCACAGGGTGGCAATCTCGTGGGTCCATCAGTCAGGGGATCCTCTTCGACCGGCCCAGCCCGCCAGCCCGCTCCTCATCTCACCCAAGAGGTCCAGGGCCTCCGCGTTCATGCCCAGGGCCTGCATGGAAGCGATCCGCTCCTCAGTTCTCGGTCCAATGGTTTGGAGCGCTCCGGGCTTGTTTTGCCCTTGGCCCATGGGGTTTAAATGGGTTCAACCACACCAATTCTGACATGCTGAGTTGGCCTGAGCAAAGCGGCCAAACAGTTGAAAGTCTACCCATTCGATGCCTAAACAAAAGGGGTCACAGGTCTCCAAAACGGCTTTCTCAGCTTACGCACCCCCCGAACCACACCAACCCAAGCAGCCAAGCAACCTGCCCAACCCAGCCACCCCAGCGCCGCAATCTACGAACCAAGCATTTGTGGCCCAACACCCCTCTGGGGAGCCCTGCGCCATAGGCTTCCGAGCAGGTAAGCTCGGACTCTAGGCACAAAGTTAGAACCTGCCGCAGAGTCGTCCTCTTCTTCAGGGCTCGGTGGCTTTGAAAAGGCAAGCCACTCAGTTTCCACCATTTTGAGACACACCCATAGCCAAAAAAACAAAGGAAGCACTGCTTCACAAGGATGGATCCTCCAGATCAGCTGGCAAAGGTGCTTGCTGAATACCCTTTTTCAAGGATTTGTTGATGTTCGCTACCGCTTTCAAGGCCCACTCCGGCGTTCCACCTGGCAAACCGGCCCATTTCGAGACACTTCTTGGGGCCCGGTCCTATTCCGGACACGGCCTCATTCTGTGGTTAGGAGCTGGTACCTTCTTGGCCACCTGCAAGGAATCCGGAAACACATGCGGTTGATGGACGAAACCCAGAACCAATTGAACGCATGAAACCCTGTACTGCTATACTATACCAACCACCTGCCAAGTGGTGCAGGAGTTTGTTCATCTACGGTAGTATCACCCGCGACTGCTATGGGTTTGGGGCGGCACTGCGAGTTGCTGGACAGTTCGGCACAGGTTCCGGGAAGATCTCGGTCCCAGTGCCCTTGAGATACTTCAATATAAGGGCTCCTTACCGCTTTGAGATCCCTTGAACCCGCACCAACAAAAAAGAGGCAAGCTTCATTCTGACAAAGGGACATAGAGGAGGTCCTGAAAAAGGCTCTGGTAACGACCTGCATTCAATGTAACATTTATTATGAAGCAGGGTTGTGGGATCAAGGGGTTTCTCCCCACTTCTGTGATACAAGGGAATCCCCCTTTATATGAACAAAATAGTCGTTGGGAAGCCCTTTCTGTTGTATCACAGAAGTGGTCATTCCCCACAGCCCTGTTATGAAGCAGTGGCCCCCTATGAGTAATAATTACAAGGCTTTTGTTGGTGGCACGCCCAAAATCCGATTTGCCTCCTCGTGCAAGCCAGCCAGGCGCAGGGCACGAAGGGCCTGCACTGTCGCGACCACGCACATTCGGGGATTGCTCCGAAATCCCGATTGGCACAAGGGTAGACAAACAGGGTTCCTACATTTTCTCTTGGAACATCGCTCAGCCAACAAAACATCAAAACCATGTGTAAGTGGCGCACAGCGGCATGTTCAAACCAACCCAAAGGGGAAATATGGGGAACCCTGACAAATGGCTCAGAGAATCCTGCCCTCCCAGGAAATTCCACAGAAAGATAGCCAGATACAACAAACTTGTGTTTTTCGGTTGGCTTCCTGTGGAACTTCCTGCAGCTTGCAACAAAATGTAGCTCCAGGAGTCTGAAAAGACACGTGCGAGGCTCCTTGCAAATGCCCGTGCGCTGGACCAAGCGATTCACACCAGACTTCGCAGCTTTGCCAAGCAAAAAAACGCTCTAAGCGCGCCGTGAAACTAGCTCATTTGTTGTTTCTCCAAATGGTGAAAAATAACCATCCCAGAAGTAAGTTTAATAAAGCGCGGCCACATTCAGGGGCCCAGCTTCAGCCTACGCGCATCATCGCGCATCAAACCGACTTCACGGGTCAGAGCGATGTTTTTTTCAGTCCGCTTGCAGCTGATCGTCACAGGCGTCGAGCGAGACTTCCGGGAATCGGAGCCGGAACTGCCATAGCGCACTCACGCAGGAGAGGCAGGGGCCTGACAAAGACAAGGCTGTTCCCCAACGGCGTTGGGCAGGCTGAAGCAAAGGCTTCTGCTTCAAATTCAGATTCTCAGATTGTTGCAAGCTTGTAGGGCAACCCTTAAGGAGGGAAACCGGAAGGAGTCTATGTCACCTTCGCCCCCCCCTCCTTGGGAAAGACTAAGTAGGTCAATACTCGAGACGTGCTTGGTGGTGGTGTGTTGGGGGCCGGGGGGGACAGGGTCCAAGGCGCATCCCTGCTAGGGCCTGTGATGCAATATTCATGGCTACCATTACCTTTTCAGCCTTTGAGCCCCCCCTCACCCCCCCTTTCATGGGCTAAGAAGAAATTCCCTCCTTAGGACAAACGGGTTTGCGTTGTGAGGGATCCCTTTGGCTTGCCTCTAAGACTACCCCAACAAGGGCACCCTCGTAGCAAGACACACCTTAATTCTCCTTAAGCCTTCCGGAAAATGAAAGTGCAAGCCTTTTCAACGCTCTTTTGTGTCATGTTCCCAGAAAGTTTGAGAAGATTCAAGCAAGAACTGGTCCAAATTACCCAATGCTTTATCCGGAGATCACCGCAAAAAGTTTTGCGATTTCCCGTGGGGACAGAATCCCAGGGCTAAAGCAAATGCCCTTATGCAAATAGGCTGAGATCCACTTTAAGCCACGCTTGAGGGGAACCAACGTGACAACGTGCTCAGACGGATTAATTGGTGAGACACGAGGGGGGTGCCACTGTGTGACCATGTTTCAAGGGAATATTGAGCCAGCAAACTCTGTGTTTAGGACACCCAAAGCAAACACAGAAGTAAACTAAAGCGTAATTTAGTATCCCAACAATATCTTCACACCCCGAAGAACAACACAACACACATGCAGCCTCGTCTGAGCTTTCATTTAAGACGCACCCAACTACATATATGGGTAGCCATGTGTTTGCGTCTGTGCATTTGCATCCCAGAGCATGTTGCACGCCTCGGAAGCCAATGAAAACAACAGTCTACCTCGAGTCTACCCCTCACTTGCTGAAAGGGCCTAGACAGAAACATGTTGGAACGTTGACTCAGCATGCTCCAACATGGAAGGTCAAAAGGTCATCCTGCGTTCTAGGTGTAAGCTTTCAACCTGTTAACTGTTCAGCGTGTGCTGCCAAAGGGCATACAAATGGGATTTCCCTAGCGCACTTGGCCGCTTCCTGGGTTCGCCCCGGGCTCCGACGAGGCGCTGATGCTGGTGAACACGGACACCACCCCCGCAGCCGACTCCCAAGGCGCCAGGAGCCGGCACAGCGCCTGCGAAGTTCCAACCCGGACTTGGATGGTTTGGCTACCCGTTTTCGGGGTGCTGTTGAAAGGGAAACCAAAAGGAAACCCGCCATTGGTTCAGTTTGACAACTGCATGATTTTGATAGGCTGGGGTGTCCAACTATTTCCGAGACTTTCTAAAATGAAGGGATCCTTTTAGCGGATGTGCAGATTCAGATCTAGCTCCTTTGCATTTCACCCCGCGTAGTCTAGGTAAGCCATTTTCCATGTTCTCTCCTACAAAACAAGTAATTGAATGGATCCACACGGGTCAGTACCACCCAGTAACTTTGGCCCGAAGAGGCGCCTTTAGCCCCTGGAACTCCGCGCACAGCTCTCGACGCACGTGCCGCGAGTTCGGCAGCTGCAGTGCAACAAGCGGCGCTTCGAATGAGGGCGCTTCGTCTGCCGTGTACCCGGACTCGTACCTTGGTGTCGAGCGATTTGGAAAAAAAGATACGTTTCTTTTTGGTCTCGCTGGAAAGCCAAGGAACAGCCATCAACGGCAGGCTGCGATCAACATGGCCCCTGCTTCAAGGGGAGGCGAGCTTCAGGTCCGCGAATTCCACACATTTACACAGCTCGAAGGGTGAACTTGGCAACCCTCTGTTGGGGTTGATCAGTGAGGAACCCAAACAAAAAGGAGCTCTGTTGGAACAGGAACAGCTTGGGATTTTGCAAAGCCAATGCATGTCTCGGACAATTACAAGTCAACCATTGGAAATCAGGAACTCTCACTGACCTTCATGGAGTTGAGCTTGTTGTCATTTGCCAAAATGGATTCTGAAACCCAACCTTGTTTAGGCAACACACTCCTTTTGATGGCATCACACAATTACACTTAAATCTGTGTTTGAAAGGGACACCACGCCCAACATTTTATCGAATTCCTCTCAAAATGAATTGCGAGATTCCCCGTCGATGTGATGCGCAGATAAACAGTGTTATTCTTGTGCTTGGAAAAACAAGACATCTGCTGGGTTGCCCCTTCAGTGGGTAATGGTCAGTTGCTTTTAATATCGAACCCAGAAAACCTTGTAGACTGGTGCATTCATTTAGGGGGAGGGGTGGGGGGTGGGGGCCCAGAAGCAATCCGCATCCCCTCCAAAATGGGAGGTGTCCCATCAATCAACCGGCGGTTGATTACCAGGGGCTCGTGCTTCTTCTGCCAAAGTGGGATGCAAATCATGACGACTTTATCGCTGGAAAGGGGATTCACTTAGTATCACAGAAAGTGCTCCAACACAAAGTCTTCCGCAAAGGTTCCCGTGCGCAAGCCAAGGCGCGCCAGCACCCCAGAGATCTCCTCCTGTCGCCTAACCTCGCCACGCTCCAGCGGCACCAGGACGTATTCCAGGTATGCGAAGACCCGGCTGTCCGAAGATCTAAACCCGAACCTGTGGCTTGGAAGAACCTTGCTTGCCCACCCAACCACAGATACAGACAAGAAACACAAACACATGCGCAACAGTAGCCAGCTCGCTTCAACATTGGTTCAACATGGGTTCTCACCCCCTTTGAAAATTGGTGAAAGCCCCCCCGGTTCGATATGGGTTGGAAAATAGCCCACTCCCCCAAAAAGGGCCCAGTTCTACCTCAGCCTTTGCTACCCAGCCATAAACCAACATGTTTGATTCTGGTCCACATGAAATAAGCCTTCAAATTGCCAAAGCGTGTGATCTGCTGAAGGAACGATTCCGCATTGGACCTAAAACGGACATCCCAGCAAAGCTTCCCCCCCCCCCCCAACTAAAAAGTATATGTTGCACAGGGGCTGGTGAAACTGTGGCCAACAGGAAGTTGATCAAACTATTCCTACTGCAACCCTCCCTCCCCCCCCAGACCGTGCCACGCCGGTCCGTCCGAAGCACCTGGCGCGCAAGGCCTCGCGCGCCCGCGCAGCAAAGGCGCCGCCCGAGGGACTCGGCACGCCGAGGCTCGACAGCAGCGGCCAAGTGAAGGACCGGAGGTTCAACACCTGGTGCTCCTGGCCCCGTCCGGAAAAGGCGACGAATTGGATTCCTGAAGCATGCGATCTTTGAGAATGAGTGGTCGAACTGCTTTTCGGCAAGTTCTGAATTAATCTGGCAGTCTTGCTTGAAATACTTTGCAGCACTGCTTGCAGTACTTGTAGCACGGCCTGTAGTACTGCCGTGCTGGGCACCCACTTTACTCTAGAAGTTGCGCCGCCAAGTACGCCTCAAACTCCCGACACGACGGCGATTTGCTCGGACGGGCGGCGAAAGGCGTCCCCGAAGCCTTGGAGAGGTTTGCCGCGGCCGACCACCCCACCAGCTAGTGACCGAGATGGTCTCATTCGGTCGTCAGAAGCTTGACAACACGTCTGCCGCGGTGGCAGCCAAGACCGTCTCGCTGAGCCAACTGTCTTGGCGACGTCGAACGCAGCAAGGCTCCCCTTCAGCTCCGACAGACTGGGGTCCTATTGCCTGTGCAAAAAGTTTACCTATTTGCTCCCGCATCGCTATGGATGGTGGAGATACTGGTCTAAGACGAGCGGTTTAACTACGTAGTTGTTGGTTTGTGGGACAATGCAACATTTGCCAACACATGATGAAAATTGCACCAAAAAACAGGGAACATCATGTCAATGTCCATCTTGTTGCGGGGCCAAAGCTGAACCACACATGAGTTGAACAGGATCCTTTTGGTTTCCCTCAAATGGGCGACCACACGGCCAAAATTGCCTCTCCTGTATGAGTTGCGCGTAGTCTTCAACGTCCCTCACCAGCGCGGCCCCCAAAGCCTCCACCAAACCCATCGCCGCCGTCGACATCGATGGATCTTTTGGCGCGAGGCCGAAAACGGTCATGGACCAATGGAGGTCCACACCTCGGCGAGCGTGGCGTTTCTACGGGAGTTGCGACTCAAGAAGTCTCAGTCCGGGAAAGTAGATGCAAGATTTCCCCCTTATTTTGGTTTCATCAGCCCCCCTTCCAACAGAAAGGGAATTGTACTATCGACTCTCCACTTGCAAAGGGCACACAACCTCCTTTCGGGTCCCTTTTTGATGTGCCCTTTGGGTCGGGCTCAAAAAAAGATAGCGCTTACGGGGCCCAGGGAACTAATTGGCTTCACAAATTGAATGCCCCCAGTGCCTAAAGTAGGGAGACCCCCAATGGCACTGGAGGTGCCTCTTGGCTTCTTCAAAAACGCCCACACCCGCACGCATTGCACCACCATGTCTTCCAGCAACTCCGCAACACGAACAGGAGGTCACCTTTTGGGTACCCTTGATGAAATACGTCTGCGCCAAAACATGGCTACGCAACAGATTCAGAAAAAGGGCCACCTTTGCCAAGGTGTCACTAAAGCAACTACATGTTAACTTGTCGTGGGCGTGTCCCTTTAGACACCGACAGATTTAGAAAACAAATACACCGCACAACGTGAGCAAGTAGAAGGTGAGAGACGTTTGGGCCGAATAGACTACACGGCAAAAAACTACTGTCTGATAAAGAAGTCAGTCTTAAACGGGACCCTCTGCCAAGAATCGCTGTAGATTGCCCAGGTCCAAAGTTTTCAAGAGTCTAATCTTTGTTTGGGCTCCACCCACATGCTAAACACAAACAACAAACAAAGGGCCCTGGGAACCATACGACTTTGACCGACCCTCATATGTCCCCTTCTGGCCCCTGTGTTGTTGTTCGCTGCCCAGGCGCAGCTCTGCATGCTGAGGCTTGGCAGCTCCAGTTCTGCAACAGCTCCCAACAGCGGCACCTGCCAAAATCCGAGCGTTCCATGTATGTAAGTTGCAATGTTTAGTTTTTGCCACAAGCGCAAAACCTCAAATCAAGGAACGTCTAGGTACAGGGCCTATGTCATGAGTGTCGCTCGCTTCGCCCCATGTGAGCTCGACGTTAAAGAGAAAAAAGAGGCAAACACGCGGACCGAGTTTCTTGTCCCCTGTTCTTGACCCAAATCCAGGAACATCAACACATGTGTTCTGATTCGGCTTCATGTCTTTCCCACCAAAGAAGCTGAGGCCCAGCGCCCATGACCTGACGATCAATCCGAGACATCCCATGGCTCATATGCTAAATTGCCAGCCTAAAGTGAAGGATCCCCCTGTTGACCCAGACCTCCTCCCGTGGATTTTGAATAAGCGAAAAAAAAAGGGGGTTACCCGTCGTTGGGCTGGTTCATTCTGAAGGGAACCCGGAAAAATAGCCAGGAAAGGCCTCAACGCATTCTGCATTTTGCAATAAAATTGAAAGCTGAAGTAACAATTAAATCCAAGATAAAGAACCCACATCCATCATGGGTGACATCGCTTGTTTACCCTCGGATCGTCGAGCTTGCTCGCGTCTTTGGACCAACTTGTGCCCAGATTGTCAAGCTCTGTTTCAAGCCCATATCCAGGTGACCTCGCCATGTCATGACATCAGCCCCGACTCACCTCCCCTCGCCTCCGCCTTGAGCCGCGCGAGCGCCCGCGCGCTGTTGGCCGGGTGCTGACCCTCGAGCTGTCGGCCCTGCAGGAACTTGAACACGGAATCGCCGGCTAAAGCCATCAGAGGCGCGCGGACGGTCACCAGCTGAGCAGACCTGCGGGGACGTTTCTTTCTGCACCCTTCCGTTACTTGGCTGCCTGCTTTTGGTTGTAAATGAAAAATGTAGCTATCAGCCTCCTACAATGTGTTCCAGATGGTTTGGGGTGGGTGCATACAGATGCCCAAGCAACGCCAAGCATCGTGCACCTCCAAGATCCATCAAGAAAGCGGCTTATTGTGACACTTCAAACCAACTCGCGCGATCGAAGCTAAAAGACCTACCACACCTACCACTTGAACTCAGTCCGGCAGGTGGTGTACAAATGTTTCGCATCACAAGCTCCACCTCCGCGCCAGGTTGGTCACGCCCTGCGGGTCCAGCTCCGTCGCTCCGGTCGCGAGGAAGTTGGCGGCCGAGTCGTCCATTGAGGCCTCCTCCAAGGGCTGGACAGTAGCCAAAGCTCGGCCAACGTTCCTGGATCTGCTTCCCCGAATTCCGAAGGCGCCCCCTTTGTTGGTATCAAAACCATAAGATCCAATCCCCCTGGCCTCCATGTGGTGGCCAATACGAAAAGCAATGGCAACAGGCCGAGTTCAACTACCAAACAAAAAACATGAAAAAGCACAGGGGATGGCCAACAATTAAACACAAGCGCTTTGAGGCTGTCAAGCTCTGGTCTCGACCTCCTGAGGTCGCTTCATATCAAACAAGAGTGGCCGGACTCCGACCTCCGACCTCCAAACAGTGAACTCACTGATGACAGAAAAGAGAAAACAAAGGTCCCCAGCGGCCAAAAGGCCAGGTGAGTGCCACCTGGCCATTTTCTTGGGTGCAATTTGGCTTTGGGGAAAGCTGACCCCTCAGTCTGTCATCGCGGAAAGAGAACCCCGGCGCACCAGCACAACTTACCCTCCCACCAAACTTGGAAGCACGAAGCAGCCCTTTCTCCAAGGAAGCGTCGTCTTCCAGTAGCGGGTTCTGCATATAAGCCAATTTCATGGTGGGAGGAGAGTGCCAGCCGAGGCTCGAAGTGTTCTGCGGTGCCGTGGTGGGAGTAAGACACCCCTTGGCCGCCGAGACCAGCGCTCCCGTCAGCCGCCTTCGACGCTTGCTCATGGTGGCCAGGGCCCGCATGCCTCGGCTGGCGCGTTGGTCAAGACAACTTCCTGGGGCTCACTTCAGGTGTGAAGGGCATATCCATGGAGCATGCAAGCGCTAAAACAAACCTGAGCCGGGGGGAAATATAAGATTCATGCCTACAAATCCCATGCCGATTGGAATACCAAATTAAATCAGAAGGTAGAGTCGGGTGAAAGGCGCAACGGGCCTGACCTTCATGCCCGGCAAGGACACACTTCAAGAAGGCCAAGTTGCCAAGCCACATGGATTTGGGGATGTGACAGAAATAAGGGGTCCAAACCAGAAGTCTGCTTCCTCTTGGTTTCCTTTCAAACCAAGGCGTAAACAAAAGCAAACAACTGTGTGCTTGCTTTTGGTTGCAAGTCCTTCGCAATCGTACAAGGTCCGACCCAACTGCCTACCAATTAGCAGTCAACCAGGCTTACTCGAAAAAGCTCCAAAGCTGGGACTGGCCCCTTTTCGGTAGCTTTTCAACCGGTCCCTCGAACAGTTGAAACATGTTGACACCCTTACAATCCAGGGCGCTGTTGGCGATGTTCTGTGGAAGGAGCTGGCCCAATGTGTCGAAGATGGCCTGGTTGCGCCGGTGATTGCACATGATGGGCTTCAGAGGGTTGAATTGTGCAAACGGGTTTGTCTCAAAATGAGGGAACCCTCATGGATGGTTTCCTTTTGGCGCCTTTTCAAAACCGACCAAAAGGGGCGTCTTTTCAAAAAAGCACACCCACACACAGGTTTAAACATTGCTTGCCAGCCCAGAAAATGCAAATTTCCCTGAGAAAACCGCAAGATACCCCTGTTGATGCTCCGGAAGGAGGGGGGCCCTGTAGCTTCCCGAGACACTATGTGCCCCTTCAAAACATGGCACCATAGACCAATTGAGTTTTAAACTTCTTTACCCCAAAGGGTTGGTACCGTTCCCCTCTAATATTGCTGGGGCACAGAAAGCCAAGAGAGAGAGAGAGAGAGAGAGAGAGAGAGCAAGAAGTGTTCCCCCTCTTGCAAGAGACAGCCTCAAGCTTCCAGCCCTGTGAGGTCCGCCAGCGGTCTGGGAAAAAAAAAGCAGCAGCCTTTCAAGCAGGAGCCTTCACCTTAACAACATTCATTGCTTCCAAAAGCAAAAAAGCTTCCAAAAAGAAGCTTCTAGCCGAAGCGTCTGATGCATGAAACATTCATAGATTTCCGCTTGGCATCTACCATGCTTCCCAGCTACTCTAGAACCCACCTCCCAGGTTGAAGACCTCTTTCTCCAGCCCCAAGAACATTGCCAGCAGTATCGGGCCCCAGTTCAAATTTCAGTACGTTTGCCGACGATGTTCCTTCTAAGCATTGCCGCTCTGTTTCTGAAAACCCCGCCAAAAACATGCAGAACACTACTTACCGTGTGCACTTCAAACACCACCACCCACCCAAAGGTCAACTCATAGCTTACCTTCCGCAAGGTTTCCTTCTTGAAGGCCCTCTACTTGTGCATGCGGTTGCAGTGCTGGCCACTGCTCACTGTCACTTGAGCCACAATGAAGACTCAGTCATAGTATTAAAATGGTCTTCCCAAAGCCATGCAAGGAATGAAAAAGGGCGGATCTCCGCACCTGTTTCCTGTTGGGACTGTTCTGTGCTGAACTTCACGTGGCTTTGACATTCGCCCTGGCTCAAGCCCCTGCCCCACCTGACTCAACGCCTCATCTGCTTCGCCGCCGGGCTCCAGGGTGGCAAGGGACCGCAAGAGGTTCGAGGTGTCCTGGGGGCGTTGGACTGACGCACTTCCAAAGCGGATTGGCCAACCATTTTTTCATGGCATTTGAAAGGCAACCCTGGTGCGTGCATCGGCCAAACAAAATTAAACTGTTGCTTGCCACAGCCATTGTCTTCCCCAAGGGTAACTCAAGTCCAGGCACTCAGGGAGCAAGACAAACAGCCGGTAGAAAATGGGATCTGAAGAGAGCGATGGTCGAAACTGGGGACTGAACCCGAGAAGTAACTTTCTCTCTCCGAAAGGGTCGGCAAAGAGACCGGGCTTGACACTACCATCGCGGCTCAAGGCAGAAACCTCGACTGCACAACTCCCAACTCACCTTCCGCCTGTGGAATGGGGCAGGCTGTTTTACCCTAAAAACTTGATCAAAGATGCCAACCTTTCGCAGTGCCTTGGTTGCCAGCACGGGAAATTTAGCAGGTCAGGAAAGATAAGCCCAGGATTAAACAAACCAATGCACAATATTCCCACCAGAACCAATCAGGACTGCCAAAAACCGATATCCTGAATTCCAGAACGTTGGCATGAACAGTTCCCTTACACATGTTTTGGGAAAATGTATTACTTTTCAGGAAATGAAAACATCTTGATGGTGAAGGCAGTTGGGGAAGGGGGTCGATCCTGTGAGAATCTGCGCGGTGCCCAGAATTTATTGACTCTGACTTTGGGCTCCACCAACACAACTACAAAACACAACTGCAAAGCTGCAAATCCCTGTGAATCCACCCCCAGACCCCCCATTGGAATTCCGAGGGAAAGAAGGGGACTCCTTTATGATGCTTATTCTTAAAGGGAACCTCTCGAACAAAAATGAAAAAGAGGTGGGGCTCTGAGCTCGGGGTTTTGGGCTCCTGACTCGGCTTTCGGCCCGTCCCGCCTGGGCGTCCAGCGATGTCGGTTTGAGGCGATGAAATTGGCGACGGGTGGCCTCCAAACACGTCTCGGGGCGCACGGCGCAGGCACTGAAGGCCCAGGCCAAGTTGGCCGGGCCCTGCGGCCCGAAATCCTCCACCTGGCTCACGCTGCTCGAAGCCCGACGAGCGCAGAAGGCGGGGAGACCTTTTGCACACCACTTTTTAGCCAAAAGGTCTAAGGGGTGATCCGGTCATATCAAAGACCAGCCATGCTTAGATTAATGTTTCTCAAAAATCGGCACCCTCAAATGATTGGTTTGCTTTCGCCTTCCCTTCCAAACGGTGCTTGCCAGCAATATGTAGGATTCCGTATAGGATACATTTTGACCAAACCACCTTTACAGTCGTTTCCATCAGTCTGCCTCGTGGTTTTCCCTTAAAGGACCCGGAAATACAGCCAACGTGTCCAGCATGCCTGTAGGTCGCCAAACCCTGGACACAGAGGAGTGCTGTGGGACGTGCTCGAGATACGAGCCTTGGCAAGTGCAGCATCAGCAGGCGCTTCCATCAGCGGCACATCCTGGAATGTGAGGCAGGACATCCTGAAAGGCAAGTACCCTCTCTCAGCTTTTGCCAACCAACAGTAGTATGTTTGATTCGGCGCCAGCAGTTGGTGCATCTCAGCATCTAGAATGATTTCGTCAAAACAGACCCCAGAATTCCTGGTACGCGCGCCCCCGCTAGAAAGGAACAGGATCAAACCAGCGAAACAAACCAAGCGGACAGCAAAGCCAGTCACTTGTGGGGTCTGTCATACTTGAAGTAATGTGACAGCTAACGCGCACCATGCTCCTGACAGAGGAGCTGAAGGATTTTCCAAGTGACAAACTGGAGCAAACACGCAGGGTTTGCCAGACTTGAGCTGTTAAAGAGGCATCGAAACAGGTTCGTACGGCGTGGATTGCCTAGCAACCCAAAGCGCAACCAACCAAGAAACATGAACAGGCTCCTCCCATGGTGCCCTTATCGGAAGCCCTTAATCAACATGGCCCCGTCAACATTACAACAATTGGGGAATGGGGATCTCTGTTTGGAAGCATGTAGGTTTGTAAACCCGGAAAAGCCCCCAATCTCAGGATCGATAGCCCGTCCAAGAAGAGGCGGCCAAGGGTCCAAGACAAAGACCCCCCCCACGTCCTGAGTGGATTGGCCAACTAAAAACATGACAGAACTTTCATGAACTTTCTGTTTGCCATTGATTCGACTGGCCCAACCCAAAAAGGAATCTTGACAAAGAGATCGGAGGAAATGTGTGCTTTCTGCAGAGAGCCATTGAACATGCTGGGGACTCGGGGCTCAACCCCATGGTTTGAACATGGGAGTGACTTCATCTGGACCCTCCCCTCCTCCAAAAGGAGGCAACATGCCTTCGCTTTCAACCAACCCCCAAACATTCTCTCGGTCCTGGAAGAAGGTCTTGCCGGGCCCTCGCGCCAGGTTGGCCGGCTCTTGCGGCTGCAGCGTACTTGGCGCTTGGCACACGGACCTCGCGAGACCAAAAAGGAACATGACAAAAGCCAAGAAAAGCCAGAATCAACACTTGGCATATGACGGTTTTCCGAGAATATCAAATGAAGCGGCGGAAGCTTCTACATTGATGGCTGGGACTCTCTCTTACTCACACCCGGGCTTACAAAAGCGTGGGGAAT
The DNA here is from genome assembly GCA_963377175.1 of Effrenium voratum. Lineage (NCBI taxonomy): Eukaryota > Dinophyceae > Suessiales > Symbiodiniaceae > Effrenium > Effrenium voratum. The sequence goes on from CAUJNA010003360.1 coordinate 612,847, forward strand.
GTCCGATTGTGCCTTAGGGCCAGTGGTAGGGGCCAACTTGGTTTTTCGAACCCGAAGGACCCCCGCCCCCAAAATGGGCCTGGCGGCCGCCTCCATCAAGGGCCAGCGGATCGCCTTGGGCCATGGCCCGCCCCGAGCCATGCCGAAGGAATCCATTCTTGCCTGTAGGCAACCAAAAGAACCGGAACTCACCGTTAAACACCTGAAACTGGCTTACCGATATAGTGGAAACCGGGATCCACTGGGATGCTCAAAAAGCCACGTTTGCTTCTTAATTGTGGGTGGCTATTTGTACATATGTTGCACTTTGTTGCATTATGTTGCACAACCCAAGCTGGTCGAGCTGTTAACCTACCTCCCTCTGGCTAATTGCCGAATCACAACCCCCTGGCAGCTTCTTCAGGGCAACCCGAAACCCGTTGGAGGGGGGAGTCTGACCCTTGCCTGTGTGCTGCCGCAGGCCCACACCAAGTTGGCCACCTCCTGTCGGGTTCGCGGCGAACCAAAGCTTCCGGAGGGAGCAACGCTGGGCAGATCCGGGCAAGGACTCGGCTACACTTCTGACTTCTGACTTCTGACCTGCTGAGTTGGGTGTGCACCCAACTTCTCCTGGCCGAAGTCCTCCAGCCAACGGGCCAGCCTCAGCCGTGAGCTGGCGGCAACCCAGAAATCAATCTGGACATCCTACAATAGTTCAACCTGAAAAAAGGAATCCCATGGAATCCCCAAGTGAAGGACCTACATCCTGTTGAGCTCAATTTACCCCCAATGAGCTTGACTAGGGAGGTAGGAAACCAAAGCCCTCACTTATTGAAAAGCCGGTCACTCCACCCTGACTCGGAAATAGGTCCCGAACAAGATCGAATAAGGCCCCGCTAACAGCACTAAGTATTGCTCACAGATCATCGGATTTTCCAGGGTTCCCTTCTTCCCTTGCTCCGCAGTGCTGGCTGGCCCCTTCGTGCTTTGGCATCGCCGAGCTGCGCGCCGGCTTTCTCCGATTCGAGCAGCTCCCGGAAGGCGGCTTGCAGCTGGAGAGCGGCAAAGGCCCGCGACATGGCGGCGAAGTTTTGCAGGTTGCAGGGCTCAATGTCCTTGGCTGGTGCCAAGGAAAACCTCCTTGCTGGCTCGAGCTGGCACGTTCTGTGGTGAAAAATGACAACCAACTAGGGTCAACTTTGCAGGGTGATACTGTGGATGGACAAAGTCCAGGCACGACCTGGGATGGATGAAGCCTGAGAAAAATCGTGGGATAAACCTCCAACGGGTGCAGGTTGTTGCTATCCATCGCATAGCTTTGCCAACAAGGCATAGAGGAAATGTTCGGGGTTTTCCAGGTTGACAAACACAACCACACGCTCCCACAGCCAGGTCTTTAACGTTTAGGCGAACACCAACCGTTATCCAAACGTGAAGGCGACAAACCAGAAACAAAAAGGCTCCAGCTATGGCAAGCACTGTTTGCTCAACAGGAGCCCTGGTCAGAAGTCATGCTTGTTTCGAAATGCCGTGAGTACATGCAGAGGATACATGCATATAGATTTGCATCCAAACACATCATGGTTGGTGAGGCACATGCCATCACTCCAGACCATTGTGATGCTCAACAAGGCTTTGCTATTGAAAATTATACGCTGCATGTGGCAAGCGCGGCACATAGACAGCAAGATGTACAACCATAGCAGATTTGTGGGTTCGGCTCTGGGAAATGCCCGCAGCACATGGTTGCCGACTTCACGCATGTTCATCGCCAAAGCGACAGCACGACGTAATGACGCTTGCGAAAGAACTGAAGCGATTGAATCCCAAAAGGACGCATGGCTACAAACAAAGGTATGATGCAAATCAGTGTCAAACGAGTCAGTGATATTCCACTTGCCCCCAAGCGGACATTCTTTCCACGGATCCTCTGAGCACCGCTGTGCAACCAAGTGGAAGCGCCAGTTGCGTGACAATAACAGAGGCTGAATACGGATGGGAATCATGCCCTAAACACCATGTAGTTGGCCTGGGCATGAGAACCAAAAGTCAAGCACGTCAGCTATGTCCGGGCATCCCCCCCCACCCCGACCATTGGGAAAAATAACTCCAACAAAAGGCTGAAACAGGCCACTGGAGCTCTGCCAAGTGGCCATCCGTTCGCGGAAGCCGTCGCCCAAGGATCCTAGCGGAGCCCTGCCCAACGCAGCCAACTGCCCAAAGCTCCGCCCGACGTTGGCGGAGTTCTGCAGTGAAAGCGCCTTCGCGGGTGAGGAGGTTTCCAACCGAGAAGGAAACCGAAAAGGAAAAATCAGCCAGGACTTGCTGGATTTCCTCCCAACAAAAATGGAACCTGCTCAATTCCATTGTGATACTGCCAGTTTGGAAGGTCAAACAAAAAAGAATTGCGGGACCCCTGCCAAAGGAAACAAACATAAACCACGGAGACTGAGTCATGCGCATTTCTATGTGTTTCTTCACCCATTTCATCTTGGGGCCAACTTTTTGAAGAGAAGGATCCTTGAAGACAAAGGGAAAGGTACGGCAAGAACAGTCATCAGAATTGCATCCTACACTGTGTCTCAAACTTGAGCTCCCCGAAGCTCAAGTTTCCCCCTGATTGCCCTCTAAGTGCCCCTACCATCCAGGGCCCCTGGCTTGAGATGCGCGCGCTGCGGCGGTGCGAATCTCCTGCAACTATGCATACGGGCTGAGGGTGGCCCGAGACCCAGCGCCGGCTGTCGAGACAACAACAAAGGGCTGGAACTGGCTTTCTTGGTGTAAGAGAAGGCGGCCGCCGCCGAGCCTGCTGACCGGCCTGAGGCCACAATGGACGGGCCAATTGCGCGACAGGCGCTCGGTTCGCAAGTAGCGGCAGGCTATCGGTGGCAAGCCGCGTGTGCTCAGGGCGCTATGGGAGAAGAAGGCCGGGCCGCCCGCTCTGCGGCTGCTTGCTTTGCTAGCCCGAAGGGCTTTGTGTCCCAGCGTCCTTTCCGCCCTTAGAAGATCGGCACAAAATCCCAGACCACCCTTGGACAACCGATGGCTGCACCGTCGACGTGGCGGACAGGAAAACACGCGTAGCGGCCAAACGGACTACACGTGGTCGGACTCAGCTTCGCCTACGCGACCGCCTAGGCATTCTCAAAGCGAACAAGAACTTCAAATTTTCTCACATCCTGAGGCTTCCTCCTTCTCCTCCTCCTCCATGACTCCATGACCACAGTTGCAATTCCTCGTCGATGTTTGATGACTGAAGGCAGGTTTAATTTGGCACACTAGGCAAAGAAAGACGAGCGAAACGAGTTCGGCCAGCATGCACAGCCCAGGGAATGCTCACCTGCCAGATCCAGACAAGCAATCTCGAATGCAAGTGCTCCCAAATCACCAAACATCTCGCACAGGTAAAAGACAATGGTTAAAAATTGAACCCCTTGGACAAAAGAAGATTGCGATAATCTCATGGAAACTCTCGAGATGCTCGAGGATTTAGGAAACTCTTTTTGTGGGAGCCCTTTTGGGCTCGTGTGAATTTGCAGGGGAGCACTGCAGGGTAAAGCTATCAAGCCTGTTGCTTTTCAGAAGCCCTGCCTTCGATCGCGAATGACTCGCAGTGGAGGCGGCCTGCCTCGTGTGGCAAAGGTGGCAGGTTGAGAGATGACCGAAATGCCTTCTTCAAAATCAATCCTGATACCTGTGTGTCCGTGCGCGCTAGGAATGCGTTGGTGGACATCTGTAAATAAAAGTCGTCTCAAGCCCACTTGCGGGATGGAGTAGCAAGATACCATGGAGGAGATCAAAGTCTTCCGTCAACTTTCCCAACAAAAGGGAAAACGAGAACTCAACAACTGGAATTTCAGGCTTTTACCCCATGCCCCAATTCCATGTTTGAAGGGGTGGGGAATCCTCCAAAAAAAGAGAACTCCTAAGATTATGGTTGCTCCTTTACTTTCGCTGTTCCTAAACAAACGCACACACAAATGTGCTATGGTCAAAGGTCTTTTAAGTAGAAATGGTTAACCCCCAGACAGGGGGAATACAAATGCCTAAACAATTAAAATAGGCTGCTGCGCCGATTTGAACCAGATTCAGCAAACGATTGGCAATTGTGAGCAGAGGCACATGGACTTTGGCGGGTCCGATTCCTACTTTGCGACCAACTAAATTTGGTTTGGCAAAAGCGACATACCCCACATGCCGAGAGGCATCACCGGCCCATGGAAGGCTAACAACGTGGCAAAGCTCCGGACCGCATTGCCGGTGTCCTGGGCGAAAACATCCGCAAACGGGAATGCTGAGAAACGCTGCAAAATGACAGCTTACCCTCCCGCTAACATGGAAGCCACTGTAGGAGGTCCCTTTAAACAAAAAAAATGGTCTTGCAGGGGCCTCCATTCCAAGTTAGGGTAGCGCTCCTTTCTTGGCCTACATGCAAGCTCCTGGACGGACCGACCAGATTTCTGTGCACGGTTTCCACTTCGACCATCCAAATCCCGAAGTTTGACAAGGAATCCTCACCAAAAACATAATCACCAGGATGGCCAAGCCTGTTTGAGTATGCTTAAACACCTATTGTTGCAACATCCGCCTTTTGGATCCTGTGCGCGACCATCGCGGCATGTCCTGAGGCCCGCATTCCTTCACCACGCAGACAAAGCGGGCGCCTGGTGATGCCAGCGCGGGAGCGCCAGGCACCTGAGTTGGGAGAGGCGGCAGGCGCCAGGGCGGCTTCTGTTTGGGCTTCATCTGACCATGCGTCATTCGAATGACTTGACAAGTTAAAGGCCATTCCCTTGGCAGCATGGAAAAAAACGGGTTGGACTGGCCAACAAGAGCTGGGAGTACCACACCAGTGGAGACATCAAACTTGGTGACTCCCAGCTCTTGTTGGCCTTGTTTTGGTGTCGTAAATTGCCAGGAGCACTATTCTTTTAAAGGAGCACGTGGCAATGCTTCAGTGCCAAGTAATCACAGCCCAAGCCACCAACAAGGCAGAAACATTATCACACCAAAACAAGCAGCCCAGACACATTGGTGGAGACATTGTGACACCAAAAAAAGTTCAACCCAAACCAGCCCAAACACACCAGTGGAGACATTGTGACACCAAGACAAGAGCTGGGAGTTACTTCAACCCAAGGCAGCCAGCCGTGGCCCCCAAACACACCGAGGGAGACATGTGCCACCAAAGCAAGGCCGGCAAGAGCTGGGAGTCACCAGGTTTCAATATCCAACCCAAGGCAGCCAACCGTGGCCAAAACCAGCCCAGACACACCAGTGGAGACAATTGTGACACCAAAGCAAGGCCAACAAGAGCTGACGCAAATCTCCATTTCCAACACTCATGCTCCTGGTTAAACACTTTCAAGCCACTGTTGTTTGAACACTTTTGGGGATTCCGTTTAACGGGATCAGGGTTGCAAAACTCATATGAGGCTAGAAGCAAAACGGTTCCACGCTAAATGAACCGTCTTCGGGTGCATTCCCGGCGCACGCAGAAGAGCCTTTACTAACCCTCATGGGCCCAAAGGACCTGGGCTGTGACTTGTGGATCTTTGAAAAAGGCCAAAACTGGACCATCTGCAAGTCTCCGGTTAAAGGGGAGGTCACAAAAGGTCCAACAAAAAGGCCCCTAGAGCCGCCATGACCCACAATCTAGAATCTTGTAGTTCGAGCTTCTGACTAGGATTCTTTGCCGCCGAAGACTCCCACATCGAGCTGCCCCCAAAAGTCTTAGGCCCAGTTGCCCAGTGACCCCAGTAAAAAGGGGCCATTTGGCTAAACCATGTTCATTTAGCATAAAAGACACATAAAAACACCAAGCGAAAAGGCAAAACGGGGTGACATCTTCCGACTTACAACCCTCATCATGGAGCAACCAAAAAATGCAAATGAGAACCCAAAAAAAAAACATGAAAAACTAAGACGGCCCCCATGCCCGAACCAACAAAACATGCTGGAGCCAACTCACCCTCACTACAGGACCGCCTCCAGCGTGGCAGGCGCCCGCAAGGCGTTGCCCACATCCTGCGCAGGCATGACCCTTGGATGAATTCCACCGGTATATCATGAAACCTTGGCAACTAAACTGTAATACTACAATTTTTGGTAACATATATATATACATATGTGCACAAATAAATGAAAACATATATATATATATATATATACACATACTTACATATATGTCAACATATGTCAACCAAAGATCGGGGAAATGTTCTAACAAAGCAATCAGAAAGAACACGTGCTGCAAACCACCGTATCGCCGAGTCTTCCTGAGCAAGACTGTGCCACAATGTTCAGCCAAACTATCCAAATGGGCCGCCAAAAATGAGTGTACCCCTGCTTGACTAATCGGAGGGGTCCCATTTTAGCCAAGAACGTTCACTTTTGAGGGGAAATGTTCTATTAATCTACGGAGTCAACTTTAAAGAAGACCAAAAGGACATGTACCCGGCCCAGTGGATGAAATTGGGAAGCACGGGAATGTGAAAAGGTGTGTGAGCGTGTGTGCGTGTTTCTTTGAGGCTCGGTGGCCTGTTCAGTTTGGTTGGGAAACCAAACGGACAATGACTGTTTTATGGGTCACGATTTTGCCACATACATATACTTGCCCGGGATGAGCACGTGCTTCATGATGTGGAAGGCACAATTTGCGCACATTCAAAGCGAAGCAAGTGAGTCAGCCAGGCCGATTCGTGTTTGGAAATCGTCTCAAGACAGGGATTCTGGACCCCCCAAAATAGCATCGGTTTTCTTTTGGTGTCCCTTCAAGAGCTGACAAGGGTATCTTTCGCCTCAAAAAACGCGCCAAGCCCCTTTGAACCACATCATGGTGCAGTCCAGATCCAGCGCTGTCCCTTTTTTGAGGGGTCAGCGTGGAGAAACCAACCACACAACCGCAGGGTGATTCTTGTTGGTCCGACCACCTGAACTTCCGCCCCTAGGCGAGCCAGGCGCTCCTGCGGCGCAGATGCCGCGCTTCTCTCCGGTGCCCCCAGCAGCGCCGCGGTTCCGCGCAGCGGCGGCTCGAAGCGAGGCGCTTGGGCGGCCGAGGCCCGCGCAAAGCTGGCGGGGTCCTGCGGGAGACCTTCGAATCTCCGGCAAGTATGGTTCTTGCTTTGAGGGTAACCTGTTCTGGGATTCAGGGTGAAGGGAAAAGGAAAACCACCATGCAAACATTTACCAATTGTATATAGTACAGCTGCCAGTTGACAATGGGGCTTTTTGGGGACCCTGCCACCCGCTAAACACAGCCTAAGCCTAAACACACCTCAAACTGAAACACCCGCTCCACTTTTAAACGTTTTTTGTTCTGGGCGTGGGCCCCTATGGAAAACCTAGCTGAGTATGTTTCCTACAGAAAGCCGAACCGGCTTTTCAAATCGAGGCTCGGCCAATCCGATTTTCGTCAGCGGATTTGCTTCTAAAGTACTCGGGCAATGAGATCTGAACTGAACAAAGGAGCCCCCGTGCGGAAACCAAAGGATCCAGGATCCCTTCCAGCTTGTTTCGAGGCTACTTAGGTTACTCTCATTGTTCGGAACCGTTTTGTTAGAATCCCAGACCCGTGCCCAGGGCCAAGGCATCTGTGGTAGTTGATTTTCAAGGGAACCCCCTGCCAAAAACCAGCGTAAAGGGGCACCACCGGAGGAACCTGTTCAGCGGGTTCCTGAATGATGCAAGGGGTAACACGACTCCCAATAGTCAACTCACACGACTAAATATGTTCAGCTTTTTTTTGGTTCCCCTCAAAGTACCGCAAGCACCCCATACCCTCTCCTGCGCATTGGCCTCCGCCAGCCGCGCCAAGAAGGCGGAGCCGGACATTTCAGGCGGCGGCCGCTTGTCCGCCCGGAGCTTAGCTGGCGCCCGCATGGCGTTGGACGGCTCCTGGAGCTTGGGCTCGCACCTGAAGCAGCGCAGGGTTCTTATTGCGTTCCTCCTTTTTCACCCAAAAGGAAATGGACGTTCAAAGTGATTGTCAATACCTCAAAAGCGGGAAACTTGGGAACCCCTGCATTAGCGACCAAGTGCTACTGAGCAGACTAAAACACGGAACCCATGAAAACATGTTTTGAACAGGAATCGTGGGTGGGGGGGAGGGTTGGGGTCCATGCTATTTTGCAGGGGAGTAACTTGGAGTTTGCCTGTTTAGTTCAAAAGCTATTTGTCGAGAACGCCAAAAAAACGGAGTTAAGGGAAGCTCATTCAAGCGTGGCAACTGTTGGAAGCTTTAGCAGTCGAAATCTAGCTTGCTTTGGGATCCAAGCAAGGCTTCCCTTACATAAGCCGTCCTGGGAGGCTCTGGTGAGTGTTGAAGGCTGGCGCGCAACAAATCACAACGATCTAAAAAAAGGTTTGAGACCCCCTACACATCAGCTGGTCAAAGCGACTTTTGGACTAGCCCAGATGTAACCTTTTTCTTTTTCGTGGACCCCGCAACAAATTGCCCAGTTTGACATTGGATTGTTATAGCGCCTACAGATCCACAAATGGGCAACTCATATACGTTGCTGTTGGCTGTAATTCTAAAGAAACGCTGCAAAGAAAAACTCTCCAGGAAGTCAGCCCAAACTCCTGGTGTTTGTGCGCATTTGGATAAGCTCTTGAATAATTTCTAGGGGATGGTTCTATCGAATCCACTGAACAACTGGGTCTTTGCTTTGTGTCAAGCAGCGCAAAGCTCTTCTGTGCGCAAGCTGCGCACGTCTCGCCCACCACGAGCTCCGATGAAAGCAGCAGCGCGGCGAGAGCCCGCAGTGTGTTGCTGGCGTCCTGCGGCTGCGGAACGGAACCATGCATTTCTTGGCCCACGTCTGGGCTACGCAACACATGACAAAAAATAACGTTCGGATTCCGGTCCATAGTAGATTACCCTGAAATGCATTGTATAATAAAGTATAAACTAAGTTTGGAGGAGACCATCTGTTTGCTACCAGTTTCATTCTGGGGTTGTGCAGCCGCTAAGGGGTTCAAGGAGGGATAACCTAGGCTTCCCATGGGCTCCTATATTCTTTAGCCGTCTAGAAGACTACAGCTGTAGCAAGACAAGCCACTGCAGCCTACTTGCGAAACCATTTTGGACCCTTCAGCGTCACCTTACTACGTGGGCAATCTCTGAGTCAGTATTGAACAAAGTAATTCCCCAAACAGCTCTTCTTAAGGAAATGCACTTTCTGCAGAATCCAACCCCGGTGTTGTTTCTACTTTTTGTCACTCTGGAAATCAAAACTACATGGTTCCAACTTGACATCATCATTGTTCTAATTGTGATTTCCAAAGAAGCCCCCATGTCCCATGGGCCCCCTTGCCCCCGCAATGACGGGGTGACCCAATTTCAGTCCCCCAGTCTTCCCACCAAAGGGATGAACATATGAATGCAATTGCACGGGTCACTCGAAGCTTGGAAAAAACGAGCCCAAGGAGTAACTCCAACATAAACCACAATTATTCCCCTGGAACCTTCCGAAGCCTGCCCAATTCGAATCCTCCGATTTTTAACACCATGGTCAAAGTAGATGCCACAATTTCCACTAGGTGAGAATAAGCAAATGGGACGACTAAAGCAATATGAGGAAAATGCGCCATCAACAACTTTCGCCCGACTGCAGGGGGGGGCCCCTGTTTGCAACCATGTCCTGCGGTGTGTGCTCACCCATCCGCTGCACCTGCAGCAGGGATAAAAGCCGCGTGTCCTCCCGCTTCATCTTTGCGACCGCCCGAACCTTTGGACGTCGCGTGCTTTGGCTTCACCATGATCCTACAAGTGCATTACAAGTAAACCAACCAACAAAACCTCACACTACGGACAATTACAGGGCTTCCTTGTTCCCTTACTTGGTGGCCTGGCTTGGTGGAGGTGTTCCGTGGGTTTCCTGTTTTCCATCAAGAACCAGGGGCTCAAATCCAAATCCAAACCAATCTAAACTAATCTAAACCAATGCAAGCCAGGGTTGCCTGAGCCACGAACCCCCTTGACAAATAACTTTAAGGCGTGCCTCCCAACACACCCAAAGCACAAGTTACAAGATTCTTTGTTCATGTAAGTAAAGGAGAGGCTAAACCCACTCACCCAACTGTAGGGTGACTTGATCCTTGGCTATTTTGCACCCAGAAAACAACGGGAACTATGAAACCCTGACTGAAAGAGGTCCAGGCGCCAGGTTGGTTGCATTCCGCACCTCAGGCGAGGCTTGGGCGATCCAACTGAGTTAAACATGTTTAAGCATGGTTCAGCCACGTGCCAAAATAGAGATCTGGACCACAAACATGATGGCTTTCCTGTTGGTTTCCCTTTGCACAAACCCGAAAAAGGTGCTTGCAAAAAAAAACAAACACACTTGAACTCCAGATGGAGAGTGCTAATCTTTCGAGTACAACTGATGAGTCTCGAGTACAACCGACAAGTCTCGAGTATGATGAGTTTCGGCTCGCAATGCACTCGGCTTCCCTCTAGTGTCGAAAACGTTACCCGAAAGAACAAGAAGCACAAACAGCGCCGCAACCAAGGGGCCAAAAGGACTTTCAGAATCACTGAAGCAGGTACAGGTGTCCACGTCTGGACACCCTTCCCACCTTTGGCAACAGCTTCATTGCGTGCAGTATGCCAAAGGTGCTGCACGCCCCTGCTGCGAAACCGAAAGGGTGGTGACAGGGCATTCTGTCACTCCGCACACACACGCCCCTCTACGAGGGGCGAGAACCACTTTTTCGGGGGGAGAAAAACCACGCGCCCCAAAACCGGGCGAAGACCCCAACAGAAAACAAACGGAGCAAGGGAGCCCAAAAGAAACAGAAAGGCCCCAGGTTGGGTCTCCGCGGGCAAAACCCCAAACAAGAAACAAGAACAACGGGGAAGCCAGGTTTCGGGTCTCCGAGGGCAACAACCCCAACCAGCACAAAAACGACCTAGACCTTGTAGACGAAAGGGGCCGCGAAGGCAAAGAGGCAGAAGAGGAGCAGGCCATCCCTAACCGGGCGATCAGGAAGTACAAGAAATAGCCCAGAGAGGGAAAGAAAAAGAAAGGGAAGAAAGAAAGGGACGAAAGAGAGAAAGAAAGAGAGAGAGAGAGACAGACACAGAAAAAGAGAGAGAAAGAGAGAGAGAGACACAGAAGCGTATTTAGGGCGTCGCAACCGCCCGGGGGAAAAAAGAAAGGATCAGGGTGCGTATTTAGGGCGCCGCATCCCGCCCGGGAAGAAGGAACAAGAAGCAAAAGGCAAGGAGACAAAAAGGAAAAAAGAAAGAAGAAGGAAGAAAGAAGAGGAAGAAGGAAGGAGTAGTATGCGTTTTTAGGGCGACGCATCCCGCCCAGATAGGAACAGAGGATGAAGACCAAGGCTCGCGGAGAAAGACGTCGGATCCCGCACAGGGGCCAAGAGGACGGACCCGAAGTAGCAACGGAAGGGGAAGAAGACGTCAAGCCAAACTACGTGAGGAAGAAGAGGAGTAGGAACAGGAAGACAGACGCGAAGACGAAGACGAGGAAAAAGGTGAACAACGCGAGGACAACCAGGCCATCCCTAAGCGGGCGAACAGGAGCGGGACGAACGCGCGGGTCACGAAAGGCAGCAAAAAGAGAACGGGAGGAAGGAGAAGCCATCCCTAAACGGGCGAAGGACCAGAAGACGGGCACGCGGAAGAAGAAGGCGAGAAGAAGGGGAGACGTAGGGTGAGACGTCACTATGGTCTGATGGCTTTCTTCCCCATAGTGAAACCTCGTTCCTGGTTAAATGTGAAATTCCGCTGTTCTATGATCAGCACGCTGAGGTCAAATTTTCCGACAGAGCCGGCCCGGGGTCACACAATGGGTACACCCGAGGATTCCCCACGAATGGGGTGTACACACTTGAACTCCAGATGGAGAGTGCTAATCTTTCGAGTACAACTGATGAGTCTCGAGTACAACCGACAAGTCTCGAGTATGATGAGTTTCGGCTCGCAATGTATTCGGCTTCCCTCTAGTGTCGAAAACGTTACCAGAAAGAACAAGAAGCACAAACAGCGCCGCAACCAAGGGGCCAAAAGGACTTTCAGAATCACTGAAGCAGGTACAGGTGTCCACGTCTGGACACCCTTCCCACCTTTGGCAACAGCTTCATTGCGTGCAGTATGCCAAAGGTGCTGCACGCCCCTGCTGCGAAACCGAAAGGGTGGTGACAGGGCATTCTGTCACTCCGCACACACACACACACACACACACACACACACATTTGAACAACATCAGGTTCGTTGAACAACACCACCGCTTTGCCTTTCCTTTTCTAAGCTGACCTTGGGCTGCTGATTTACACACGCTGACCCCAAGCATGCAACAGCCAACCGCAGCCTTATTAGATACACATGTATGCCAGCCTGTCTCTCTCCTCTTTGCTGGCGAGTAACGCCATGTTTGGTTTCCCTCGAAATGGCCAGCCGGATTGGTTGTTTCTCACAGTAGGCTCCCTGAAAGTGAGTGGTGCCTTTCGCTTCTCCCTTCGAGTTTGGAAACACCATGGAACACCATTTCTGCAATCCCTCCCCCCCCCCCCCCCGCACCACTGGGATACTCCAAAAATAATTTCAGATTCTGCTTCATTTTAGCCTACCTAAAAAAAACAAAAACAACAACAAGTAGCTTGCAAGGAGACCCCCCACCTCCAGCTCCTTCTGCAGCGCCATCTCCACCAACGCCTCCATCGAATTCGCGCCGCGAAGCGCGAAGACGCCGAAGCCTCGCGCCGCGGTGGAGACGTCCTGCGCGGAGAAGTCGGCGGCGCAAGTGGCCAGCAGCTCCCTGGCGAGGCGGTTGTTTGAAATCAGGAGACGCTCGTTAAGAATAATTAACACAAGAAAGTCCATAAGAAGAATTGAAAACCATAAGCAGCCAGCTGTTGTTCTTGTTTGCTGGCTTGGGCTCTCTCCAGCCTGCCAAGGGAGAGAAAGCACGGGCTTGCGTTTTGCAACCTTTGAGCCCACATGCCTGCAATGGCCATTGGGAAAAGGGTACTCTTTTCCTGGAAGCATGCGAAGAGTGCTTCTTCTAGGAGCGGCTGCGAACCACTCTTGCCAACTTTTCGGGCGTTACTTGTGCCGCATATTTGGGAACCGCACCTGATTGAAATATTGTCGGCTTCTCTTGTTTTCTGCCGGCTTCTGTCATAATACGATCTGTTCCCATACGATCTGTTCACCTACGATCTGCTCCCCATCATGATTCTAATGATAAATCACCACTAAAAACCACAAGCTAACATTAGTGTCCGAAATACACAGCAAAAAGACGCCAAGAGACTTTTCGGACGTTTAGCCAACAACAGTATCCTAAAAACACAAGCAACATACGAGGTCACTGTTCCCAAAACACAAGCAAACTCTTCTTTCCCACCTTCTCTTCCCGAGCCTAGATTATTCTTCTTTTCTGCGCCGGGTAAATAGGCCTGATGGGAGCTATCGAAACTACGGAGATTGCGCGCTGTGTCTTTTAGGAGACACATGTCCATTTAATGGCTAGGCTAGAAACGGTCCCACCCTGAATTTGGGTAAACCATGGTAAACAACCAATATGGGCTGCTGTATATAGCACCAGGCTGGTTGTTCACATCAATCTTAAGGCAACCCTGCCATTCTCGTTTGCCCCGCCTGCCCCGCGCCGCGGTGGCTTCCAGCAGCTGCTCGCCCCGAAGATGCGCCGCCGCGGACCTCCGCGCGGCGTTGGCCGCGTGCCGCGCCGCGAGCTGCTGCAGCGTGGCCAACGTGCGGCGGGCGGGCGCAAACAGCAGCGAAGGGCTGGGAGAGGTCGATTTGGCCTCCAGCCCACTTTCTTTGAGTACTACAAAGTGCCCAATGGTTCGCCATTTGAGGACCATCCACTTGCCGGGTGGCTAACTCACCGAGGTGTGTCGGTTCAGCGGCTGATGAGGTTTACTGCCCTTCGTTTCCAGTCACCATCCAGCGAAAAACAGCATCAAATTGACGTCAAAGTGCAAATGCGTTGCTTAGAAAACAATGTGGACGGACTATTTTTTGTTTAAACTCTCCTGCGAGACGTAAACTGTTGCTGGTTGGGAGGGGGTATGAAGGAAAACTGAAGGCAGCAGTCCCAAAGGTAAGCAGTTTGTCTAGCAATGCAGTTTCTATAGAGCTGTCCCCCATCCCGAACAAACAATCGAATACCACCGTACTCCTGGAATTCCTACTTCCTAGAATTGCGGCATTTATGGCGTATCGGGAAGTTTGTAACCGTAGGGTGACTTCCACGCCAGGCCGCGGCCGCCCGCGCCAGGCTGGCCGCGTTCTGCGGCGAAGGTTCCGCGACTTTTCGCGCGGCGACGCCCGCCGGGGCGGCCGTGGAAGTCTCGTTCTTGGGCGACACGGCGCCAAAGGCCCGAGCGCCATTGGCCAGGCCCTGGACGCATAGACTGCCATGAAAGCAAAATGCTCAAAATCACCCCCTTTCGGATCATGGTATCTTCAACCCTCTGAAACTTGCTTAAGCCCCACAACCCGGCTTTTTTCCGGTTTCCCTTATAAGGTCACCGCCCCCCACTCCGTTTTGGGCTCGCAGCCGCCAATCCGCCTGGCCATTGGACGCCTCCAACTTCTCCGCCAGCGCCGCGTCGGCTGGGGCCGCGAGGTCCGGCGCCAACTTGGCGCCGGCCCGCAGCACGTTGGCGGCGTGCTGCGCGGTGAGCTGCGAGGACAAAGTCGCAGCCTGGCCTGGAGGCGAGAGGGGAGGTGTCTGGGTGTCTCATGCAGGGGGGATAAACATGTTCCTGAACTTGGGAGAGCACGCATGCTAAAAGGAGGTAAGCTTTTTTGCTTGGCCAATGTTCAAGCCCAAGCCTAAGATTGACTTCTGCTTCTACCGACAGCAAATTTTACTCGGATCGAGCAAACCAATAGAATCCCCACCAGATAAGTCCAACTCCGCAAAAACGTGAGCTTCCCACCCCTGATTGGCATGGTCCTCCGGATTCATCAAGTTTGGTTTAACCACCTCTGTGTGATAATTGCTAGATGTGCTGGGCTTTGAAACTTTGGGCCTGCGAATTAGAATGCGTTTCCAGGAGTCTTTCGAGAGGGCCTCCATGTGCATTGCTGGTTGTCCGTTTTGGACAACTGGCCACTATACGGATGCCAACTCAATATTGCAAGTGTGCAAACCGCACGAAAAGAAACAGTAGTAACATACTGAGAATCCAAGAATCGGATTCCTTCCCTCACTTGCAAAGTTTAGGAATTCAGCTTGCAATTTTCTGCGTCAGACATTTAGGGGGATCTTTGACTTTTGGGTCAGACCCCCTGTGAACCCTCGAGGCTGACCTCGTGCCCTCCCCGCCGAGTTCCGCTGCGCGCGCCTGCCGGGCACTGCAGCACTGGCTCCTCCTTCAGCCGCAGCACCGCAGAGGTCCGGGCTGAATTGGCCACGCCCTGCGGCCCACACTCGGTGCAGACGTGCTCGAAGCAGGAGAAGGCGGCCAACAGGCGCTGGCCATCCTGCGGACGGGCCAGACGGATCCCACAAAGCACGTGCGAGTCAGCACCCATATGATTGGTAGCGAATCCCGACTACTGTTAAATTCGGAATGAATCCGAAGGACCATGCCACCAAAAGGGGGTCCTCGATTGATTTAGTGTGGCCCGGCTCGTTACAATCCGAAGTTGACTTTCCCCAAAAATCCAAAGGAAAGCATACAGTGCCAGTCTCAAGTACCTCAATTCGTTGCAATCACCCGCCTTCGATCTCGAGTTTAATCCGAAGCTGACATGAACAATTGCCAACCCCCTGGAGGACGCGAATTGTTTACTGTCAGTCAGAATCACAACTTGGAAGCCATGTAATGAATTAAACAGGCAGTCGCTGCGTAAAAACAATTAATAAATGGACAATTAACACAACTACTTTCGTAAGACCATGGAAGTTCTGCTCACCAAGTTTGATTGTCTCAGTTGTGGCTCATTTGGCCAGGTCGCCCTGAGCAAGTTCGCAGCCGCCCGCGCACTGCTGGCCAGTCCCAGCGCAGAAAAATCTGGCAGCTTCCTGGGCGGGCGATGCTTGCGGAAGACAAGAGACCAGAAAATGTGTAACATTTCTTTTGAGGGTGGCTGGACTTTGCGTGGTTCGACAGGAAACCAAAGGGAAACCTACCGTTTTGAGGAGTGAGTCACTCAGTCCCAAAGAAGCCGCACCCACATTCACAATGTTGATGGACAAAATTCTGCACCAGGCATCTTAGCCCTTCCTTGGGTCTCCCTTCATTTCCCCTGTGGTTGTTACACATTTCTCGGGGACGGTGAGCCAGTGAGCCCTGCCCTCTCTTGGCACCGGCCGAGTCTCGCCACCAGCACCGCGTCCGGCACGCCCAGCACCGGCGCGCCCTTTGCCGCGAGACGGGCAGAAGCCCAGCCTGCGCCAAGGGGGGGGGGCACGAGAAGGGTTTCTCAAAGTAGTCCTCCAAAATGGGAATGCTTTTGAACCTCAACTACCAACACTCGGGAGCCCTGGTTTGCGTTCAAACTAAAATGGGATCTCAAAATGGCGAGCTCCAAGCTCAACGTTGGCTTTGATAGGACAACTCTGAAGGCAGGGCCACCGCGGCAGGAAGGAGTTCTGTTCGGCTTCCCCTCCCCCCCCTCCCCCAAACAGCGCACTCAACAGCAGTGCTAGTTAAAATGGAACAGATGGTTCGGTAACAGGCTTTCAGGGGAAAGCTAAACAAAACCACAATGGTCAACACAAGGGTCTCAAAATTGGGGACCCAATACTTGTTGGTTTCCCAGTTGTTCGCTTTAACCCTACCCCTCCGCAATAAGGGCCTTGTAGACAAGTTGGTCTGACAGGGCAGCATTGTGGCATCCTTGGTGCAAGAACAGGGGTGAAACCTTGAGAATCTACGACTCTGTTCGGTTCACCGGGGCACCGTCCCGCTCAAGCCTGGGCGTAAAGGCGTTCTGAGTGGCTTTGCCTGGGCGCTTCCGCCTCAACCATCGGCGTGTGCGAAAGCGTCCAGGCGCGCGCGGCCCGCCTGCGTTGGCCAAGCCCTGGGGCTCGAGCTAAGGCAGGCGGGCGGCCGCCTGCTGCAGCAGCGCAGCGAGGAAACGTCCATGCGCCTGGTAGGAGGACAACTCCAGATTGCCGGGAAAATGGATTCTCTAGTTCACCGGGATTGACTATGTCTTTGTGCTTCAGTATGGCTGCTCTGCTTGCGATATTGAGATGGCGTCCACCATAGTGGGGAAGGAAGTGGGGGGAAAGGTCCCAAGTTTCATGGGCCCTGCCTTCTCTACAAACGAAACGAGCCACCACTGCTTGACCCGGAAATTGCGTGACGCCAAATCAGAGCAATGGCGTGGCGCCGTTTGGAATGGGGACCCTGGTTCCTACCCCAAACTGTTGCCCTCCGCTTTGTGGGCCCATCCCATAAACTTGAGGTCCACCTCCCTTCAACAAATGAGCTCCAAAGCTCCAGACGGCCCCCTTGGTGAAGCAAGTAGCGCGATGATAGGGGGTCTGGCATTGCGGCTTCCCCCGCGGCTTTCGTCCAGCACCGTTCGCTAGTGGCAATTGCCCCAAGCGGAAAAAACAAAAACAAAAACAGTTGATTGCGGGTTGGCCGCGGGCAAACTCCAAAGGGAAAAATAGAAAGTTCCAGCCACTAGCAGTACACGTTTTGGATTGCACTATTTGTTTGTTTGTCGCTTTCACTCTGGCTTGGGGACTTGCATGTCATCCAGTCCCCAGCACATGGCCTCATGGTCATCCGGCGCCTAGCGCGCCATCACCGCAAGCGGTCGGAGCTCACATGGCGGTCCCCACGCGCCAAAAGCCGCGCCGCGAGCCGCGTCGCGGGGCTTGGGCCGAGTTCGCTGCCGGGAGGGCGTGCCGGTGACAAAAGGCAAATGCATGTGGGAGAACTGCACGTGTATGTGCCCCACAAGAAACCAGGAAAGTATGCTCACCAAGCATCCAGGGAGAAATAAACCCTCCCGGTATTGACAAGGTCGTTTGTTTTTCGCCTGCGCCCATAGGCCAATTGCACTGTTACGTGAAAAATGCACGCCGTGCAGAGCGGAAGCCGACGGCCGGGGTGCTTATATGTACAACAGTTGCTTTACCAGGCCAATATATATATATATATATGTGTGTGTGTGCACAGACCCGGAAACTCAGTCCAGCCACCAATTTCAATCGTTTTGTGCGTTCAGCAGGAAATTCCCCCGCAAGAAGAAAAATCGGCGTCAGCTCTAAAAGAGCTGGCTGCAAAAAACAGCCGTGGAGTCTGGTCAAGCGCACAAAAACTGGACAAGCCCTTGCTCCCACAATGCAGATCAATGGGGGAACTTGCTGCTCGATTCGCTCAGAACACTGTTGAAAATTATGAAGATGGGCACGGGGACCGCAGCCCATACAGAGAACAAGCTGTAGGCCAGACATGCGCAGATTTGTGCCTCAGTAGCCGGGCTTTGACACTGTCATTGCCCGCTACTAAGCCAAATGCACCATGATTTGCTTCGCGCAGTTGCACAAACAACGCAATTTCGCAGGTAAACAGCACGGGTTCAAAGCAGGTTTCCGCCGCAACTTCGGGTGCTCCGCCGTGGACCGAAACGCCAACAAAACACAAACCTGGCCATTCAACCGCGTATGCCCGCGAAAACAGCTTGCAGTTGGCGCAGACAGCTCCTTTGAAGCCAGAAGCAGCGGAGCAAAGAACACACGTGTCAAACAAACAAAAAGCAGGCACACGCACTGCATCAGACTGCATCATACCCTGATCCAAGCAGATTAGCGGCAGTCATGCGCAGGCAATGCGGTGGCTGCAAGTTGCAAAAGGCGGCTTTGTTTGTTGCGCATTTCATAAAGAAATAGGACACAAGGCAGTTTTGCGCAATCAACGCTTGCTTGGTGCACGCTCATGGGGGCAAAGCCAAGGTTGTGGCAGCAAAAGAAAGAAGCCAAGAACGAAATTTACAAAAGAAATAACAGCAGAAAAAAGAAGAAGAAAAACAATAACAAAAGACATAAATAAATAAGAATATCACATAATAACGACAGAAACAAACAACGACAGGCAGACAGGAAGACACATGTAAATCGGCAAGTAGCGGCCTGCACCATGCTCGGCTCATCCGTGATGAGGTCCCGCCTCAGACCCACTTGGTGGCAGATTGGTTTCCCTAAAAGGGTGGCCTTCGGGCAACCTCGTGGGAGAGCTTCCCAAGCTGGAGGCCCAGGTTTTTTACTTTTTCCCGGACAGCAGTCCAAAACAGAGCACCCTGCAAGAGGGTGCCCAAAACAGTCCATCCAACTTCATTTTTCTGGGGCACCCTGGTCCACTGGCAAGGGCCATGCGGTTGGTTTACAGCTTAAAGCCAGCATTAACAAAGCTCGCCTCTTTGGTGAGGATGGCATATCGAGAGGAATTCCACGCTGGTGATACCCTAGCTATTTTTGGGTTTCCTTTGAGACCACCCCAAGGGACACTTGTTGTTTTTCCTTTCTCTCTCTCTCTCTATCTCTCTCTCTCTCTCTCTCTCTCTCTCTTCCTCGCTCTCTCGTGCTCCGCGTAGGGCCCGAACAAAGGACGCCGAAAGGTACACATGTTCAAGAAAAGCTTGCAAAGGAACAGCCTACAACACTACCATGGCATTCTCCAAAAACTGGAAGTTAACATGTCCCAAGAAATCAGGAACTTCATGGGTTTGAGCCCCCTCGATTTCTTCCAGGTTTTCTTCATTTCCCCTGGGCCTCTGGCTCCCTCAGCAAGCCGAGGCTGCTGAGCCCCTGCTGCTTAGCTTCCTTTACCGAGTCCGCGATGCCTGAGGAAACATCATCCTTTCTCGGCCCATGGTGGATGCCAACCCAAGACTTCAAGTGTGGGAACCAGGAAACCAATTCCCTCATTTCGGCTGTGGTTTTTGGTGGGCACCCTACCTTTTTTTGAAAAACGTAATTCTATGACAAACTGTCGTTTTCCATAATTCTGTGGCGTGTGGTTGGTTTACTCGAGGCCGTGTACACCGCGGAAGCAGAACCCCTGGTTGCTGCTTTTTGGGTTGTCCACTGTTGCAGATGACGGCCCCTGCTAATAGGGTTGGTTTATGAATTAGGGTTCCCAATAGGCTCTACACCCATGATTTGTCGTTTAAATGGCACCCGTGTATTCAAACCCGTCCAAGGTCTTGGTTTGACGTTGAAAGCAAATTAGAGCGGAACCTTGCGGATTCTTGGCGGGTGCTCTTCTCCGAGCAAAAGCTAACCTTCAGTAGGATTGAATTGAAATGCGGTGTGATTCACAAACAAGTCTAAGTCTAAGAGTCTAAGGTGCAAATCGGTCACACCAAAGACCAACCATAAGTTTGATTCGGGCGTTCCGCGTTTATTCCAAGCTGACCAGTGGAAATCCGCCAGCTACAAACGGCGTGTTGGACACAAGAAATTGAGTTTCCCTGCAAACACCTACGATAAAAGCAGGTCCCACAAAAACCGATTCCACTTGGTCATCGACGGGCTGCTTGGTTTCCATGTCCCACCTGCTGAGTGGATTGGCCAAGCAAACTGGTCTCCTTGGTTTTTGACCATGGCACGAATGAGCCGGCCCGAAACACAAGTTGACTGCAAAGCCCTACAGCCCTCCTGCAAAAACTGCAAACATTACCAACAGAAATAGGGAAGTGCCAAGAGTTTGGTCAGAGTGAGAGAAGGCATAAGAAAGACATGATGTAAGATGAAGATGGTTCTTTTCATTTCCCACCAAGACTTCCCACCAAAAACCAATTCCGAGACTTTGTCATCACGACAAGGAACTAGAGAATTGGAGGAAGACCCATATTTTTTCCTAACCCTTCCTCATCTTCACTCACTTACACACTGTCACTTGACCTTTCTCTTTCCATCTCTCTCAGCCGTTGCCCGTGGAAACCTTATGAATCGGATATAACGATGGACCCAAGTGTGGCAGGTAGCTAAAGAGAAGCTAAAGGGAAACCATCAAATTTGGGGACCACAAGTGAGACACATCCAAATATTCTATGTGGTAAGCCCCCCCTTTACCCCCCCTTCCACGCATCAGGCTGGACTTTGACGATACCTCTTGCGAAGTGCTCGGGGGGAGACTGTCAGTAATCTGGCCCGGAGCGTTTCAAGAGCTTAAGCAGACGACAACACTGACTCAAGCGCGTCTTCAGCTTCGCGAAAAGGGCATTTGGGTGTCCTTCTGCACGCCTCGGTTCGCCGCTTCGCCCTGTGCGCCTTCCCCTCGTGTGCGGTCGAACTTCAGCTTCCGAAGCAAAGGCTCCGCTTCGACCACCTGCGAAGGACCAGTGACAAAGGAACAGGAAAGCTCCAAATGGAAGCGTGACAGGGTTCCTGCAAATAGGCCATATAAAGTTATGTTTTTTGGCGAACTAATGATTATAATGATTTCAATTGGTGTACTTCTTCAGATTTTTGTTGATCGCAAGGAGCTCTGACCGAAGCATTCTTAGAACTCTTTCCGGGCAACGTTCTCCCCTTGGGCTAGTGGTTGGGGGTGCTGGAAACTAGCTTAGAACCAAGAAGCTTTAAAAACGCACCTTCAACTGCCACGTGAAACGCGAACAAACCAACTATGCCCAGAGCCCGAGACATGCTCTGAGCCGACCCTAGCAACAGACCCAGCTACGAAAACCGCAGGGAGCGACAGCTACGCAACCGCAGCCTGCGGGGGTCTAGGACTCTAATCGCACGCTTTTTGTCTGGGAGAGCTGCCTCCGCAAAAAAACCACCAGCGCTCAAGCCGAAACGATATATAAATCCCGTAGTTCAAGCAGCCCCTTGCTTTTCCCGAAGTCAAAAAATATATTTCCAACTTCATGAGGCGAAGAGCTCAGGATATTCATGAGCTAAGCACGCCATTCAAACATGTTCAGACAAAACCAAGGCCCGCACAAGCCGTCAATCAATTGACACTCCTTTTGCCCAAGGCAACAACGGGCTCTATCTTTTCGGGAAGCTCACATTTCGGCAAAGGTCACGCAATGAATGGGATGCATTGGGATGCATTAAACCAACTTGGAAACAAACGACAGAGTCTTCCCCCCCCCAAAAAAAACGGCCAGTCAAAACAAGCTCAAACAAC
Source organism: Effrenium voratum (assembly GCA_963377175.1). Lineage (NCBI taxonomy): Eukaryota > Dinophyceae > Suessiales > Symbiodiniaceae > Effrenium > Effrenium voratum. The sequence goes on from CAUJNA010003360.1 coordinate 634,933, forward strand.
ACCTTCACGGCGTGCAATTTATACCACTGAAAGTAGGTCACTCAAACCAGAGAGAAAGCAAATTGCATTTTTCCGCTTTGTTCAAACTGCATGGGGTTCAAAACCACCGGCCGCAAATCCAAGTCACGAATCAACAAAAATAACCAGACCAAAACTTATTGTTGGACGGAAACCGAATCCCTGACCATTTGCCACCTTGGATTTAAGCCTTCGGGTCGTCAAAAGGAAGTCTGAGCCGGACTCGTCACGTTTCACGACCTCCAATGCCGGAGACCTGAGCAATCCTTCCCCAAAGTCACGCCGAGAATCTCTGTGACCAGGGGTTGGCTGTGTTTTCCTCTTTTTGCCGAATGGCGTAGGGAACATGCCCAACGGTCAGCAACCCAACCTCCTCTTCTTCACCTTCTTCTTCCTCCTCTTCTTCCTCCTCTTCCGCCTCCACCGTGTCTGCCTGGGCAGATTTTTGAGGGCCACGGCCATGGCTTCCTGATACATTCTATAAAAAAAGGCGAACACCCCAAGAACGGCATTGCTCAAAACCGACACCAGTTAAGAGTTCGATGCTGTAGCTTGAGCAATCCAACCACCACCAGAAACAACACTTTGACAACTCCAACCGCTGGTTTTCACCAAGTACGAAGGGCCGTGGCCGCACCTGCCAATCCAACAAGCCACACCCAGAAGAAAAGAAACACACCTTGACCACCAACGTCGTTCCCTCGTCTCGCTGTATCTTTCTCCAGGCTGGCCTACTGCTTTGTTCAAACAGAACCCCATGGGTTGTTCATTACACAGTTGCTGCAATGATCTGAAAACATGTTTTTAAGCATAAAATCGTGTGTTGTTCCAACAAGGCGGTCCGCATTTGGATCTGTAGATGTTGGGTCATGGGATTGCAAACCCAGCACCAGCAACTCCAATTCTTTGCATCTGACCCGAAGTATAAGCGAACAAAGGCAGCCACAGTTCACACATCGGAAAGGAACTTCAAACTTCAATTGGAGAGACTTCCATCGCGGGTCAGCTCCTCGTACCCCCGGAATCGGTGAGCACGCTTTGTGCGGATTCGACGTTGAAAGGTCTCAGCAGGTCCAGTTTCTCAGAACACCACAAGAGTGGCTGCGGCCCCTCGACTCCTTTGCCCCTCCTCCCCTGCGCCTCCACCGCTTGTCGGGCCGAATTCGTTTGCGCGCCACCGGGGCTTAAAGATGCCCTCGATGCGCGCAGAGAGGCGGCCACAAAGGCGCTGAAAGCGAGGCCGCCTTGAACCTGACAGGGGCCCACTTGCCGATCGAGTAGACACATCAAGTCGACTTAACGTCCGGGGGTCCTCGGGTCTGGCCAGGAAAGCTGGGAGAGGAATGAGCCCTGGAACCTCCTTGTGGCAGGGTTCCCTTGAAGGATGCAGCAACCCCTCTTTTGGCTGATGTGAAGGATCCCCTTGCAAATTCGGTGGTTTTGGGATGTGGCCTTTAAGGAACCCTGCAGGGGAAAGCTCGAAAGGGGTCCATCTTGATTTGCAAGGCACTATGAGCTTCAAAAGTGCCCAAAATTGCCCAAACTTCAGAAAAGGTTCTTCACAAGCGAGCTCATCCAACATGACCCAGAACTTGATGGCTAAATCGCCCGCAACAATGACAATTCACCAGCACAAAATAAGGGTGCCCCATGAAAAGAGCTTCATCACTGGTGAGGTCGCAAACAACAAGTTGAGATTTGAAAGGGGTCGGTCCGTCCATTTGTGTTGAACTGTGTGCCGCACTGTGTGCCTGACTTGGGCTTGTCTCAGAAGGCAACCACCAGAATGAGTGGATTCCTTTGGGCTTCCCGCGCCGGCTTTGGCAAATTTAGCAAAAAATCGCCCTTGTGTACTCGCTCTGAGCCCAGCGACGTCGATTCCAGTGGTGGGCCCTTCAATGGTACATTGAATGCCGGAATCCTCTCAAGATTCAAAGCCAACTCAAAGCCACCAAAGAGTGGCTCACCAGCCAGGCGGACCTAGCGGTTTGGCGGTTTTTCCGGCCTTGAACTTCCGCACCTCAGCTCGTGGGCCAACTTGGGTCGGGATAATTATTGGGGCCGAACCCGAGGGGGCCGAACCCCGCGCAGCAGAAAGCAGCAGCTTGAACCACGGCCAAGGAAACCCCTCTTGGGAGGAGGCTCAAACGAAGGGGGTTGGCATTTATGCAGAATTGCGAGCCGCTGGGAAACACTGGGGCAAAGTCCCTTCGATTGGAAAGGGCTGGATACTTACCAAATGCAATTCGAAAGCTGAGGGGGGGTTGCGTCCGCAAACATTCAACCAACAAGAAGCAACCATGGAAGCCTCATTGCTCTCTTGGCATAAAACTGCAATGGTTGATCCCCGAAAAGGGAAATCTAAGGGCAAGTGTCTTCAAGACTTGCCAACAGTACCGACATTTCTCTACAGGGTGCCTCTGGAACGTTAGATTAGGTGCAAACTTTGTTTGCAAATCTGTGCCATGCTCCGCCAGAATCCTTATCGATGAGCAGCTACGTCCATCAAGAGCAGGTCTGAGACCTACACTTGGTCTAAAAATCAAACGGCGAGCACATGGTTCACAAGGTTTCGGCCAAGCTTGTCTGCACTAGTCGCGCTCTCCTCCCAACCCGCCTTTGGGAGCCTTGACCCTACTCTCCCAAAGCTCTGCTTGATTCGCTTCGCGACTCAAACGCACATTCTTAACATGCGCTAAATGCCGGTTCAAGGGAAAAGAACCTCCGAGGGAATTTAGCGGCCCACCCCTGGCTCTGTTTTGCATGCCTTTCTTTCGGGCCTGGGGCTAGAAACAAAACACATACCCTCCCCCCATTTGGGCTTCCGTTTGGACAAATAACCACCCAAAGGTGGGCCCGGCAGAGGTAGTTCTGAGCGCCGACCGAGGCCCAGGCGGGAGCGGCGGACAGTGGACGCGAGGGCCGTGACGGCGAATTGGCCGCGCCCGCGGCCGCCCTTGCGCCCTTCGCGCCTGAAAGAGCATGAGTGCGCTTCTTTTTTTTTCCCAGGGTGCTCTTTCTGGAGGGGCATGGTGGGGGCTCATTTGTGACGTGTCTTTTTGAGGAAAATTGCCTCTGTTTACCGGTTGAAAGGAGACCAAAAGGACAAACGCATATCCGCTAGCCCAGTTGCACCCAGGGACGCAAGCCAACGGGGAATCCGCCGATATCGAAAGATGTCCTATCCGTTCCACAAGTCTTGCCCAAAAAAATCCATGACAACTTGTGGCGAGCAAGTGGCACTCTCATCGCTTGAGGCAGGCACGAGACAGGCCGTCGCAAAAGCCTACCTCGGCCAAAGGGGATCCGCCAAAGTGAGCGGCAACCGAACACGACACCCAGACCGTGGCAACCTACACCATTTTGTCTAAGTCCCCCCGGGCCGAGCCCAAAATCGAAGCCGCCGGTTGTGAGAATCGAAAGCAATCCACTGGCAGCCATCTTCGGCGTCCGCACAAATAGCCAAGGCGCCCCATGGCTTTCAAGGAAGGGCCCTCCCAATCCTAACAAGTCCTTTCGACTCCTCTTTGGTGGCCCTGGGATTGGCCACTGGCCAAAACGATGCTGCATATACTGTTGCACATGCTGTCACATATGCATACGTACGCTCGTACCAACCAGTATGCTGTGTGAGATGCATTTTTCAAAAACAAAGATACGAGAAACAGAACCAACAATTTAAAGGGGGGGATACTGTCAGTGCCTTGTTCCGGGGTGGAGGCAAAGTCAGCAAGCAGCTCAGACAGCAGGTGAAGGCTGGAGTCAGCATGTTGCTTCATTCGTAGTGCAAACAAAAGGTGGTTGATACCGAAGATGTTTGATTCTGGACCATATTTAGTGAACTTCAATTCCCTTCCTAAAGGGCTTGGGCTCCCAAAAGGCATAAAGTCCAGGAACTCAAGACGTAATAACTACTTCAAAAGGAATGTGTTGCACGACCTGAGGCGAATCTCTGACATGTAAAACACCTGTCCAGGGGATGCCTGTGGATTGGCAACTTCCACCCCGCACCAGTTGACAGGGCTTCATCCATCCCATCCCAAGTGGTGCTTCCAAAAATATCCACAATGATCAACTGCGTCGCGAGCCTCCTCCCAGGAAGAATCTGCTTTGCAGTTAAGGTCATAGGGGAAAAAAACAAAAACATTTCGATTGCGGCGTCGCAAAGCCATGAGAAGCTCGGAGCGGCCCATCTTCCTCATCCTTTTGGGGGCTGGCCTCCGGCCAAAACGGCCTGGGGAACAACTAAAGATTCTGAGAAGAGAGGCTTGGTATTCAAATTTTACTATCATTTAATACATTACCTTCCCTCAATCGATTCTTTCGTTCTGGTCAGAAAATGCGTCATGTTTCAAATGGCACCTGGGGT